>JASSUY010011324.1:0-44334 GCA_032466535.1 Forpus xanthops | reverse complement strand
GCAGTAGTGATTTATGTTATACTTTAGTTACTAAACTGTTCTTATCTCAACCTGTGGGAGTTGCATTCTTTCGATTCCCCTTCCCATCCCCCGGGACTGGGAAAAAAAAGAAGGGGGAGTGAGTGAGAGAGTGACTGCGTGAGTTTGAGGGCCTTAAACCACGGCAATGATTAATTAAAAGACCACAATTCTGCTTTGAGTGCAGTGTGGTAATGCTGATTTTATAATCTAGTTTGTCAGGACATTCCTACTCCCTTTTATGGTTCTTCCAGGCAGATGCCTACAACAGTGAAAAACAGAATAATTCAAAGGACAAATACCAGAATAGAAAGTGGACTAGCTCAATATTAAATAAAAAAATGCCTTAGTCTGTCCAACTACAGGCAGTATTGAGGGGACAATGCTGAGTTTAATGAGCTCTTTGCCTCCTTACTTTTTCTTATTAATAGTCTACTGTGGATGGGTGAATCTGCCATAAATAGTTAAATCTGCTGATATCCTAGAAATAAAACTTGAGATGTGCAGAACAGGCACAGAGAGGAACTTCTTTTAAAGACAGAAATCCTCTTGGCCTTGGTGGGAATTTCACCTAAGCGGAAACCTCAGGTTCTGGTGCAATTGAATTAGGTGAAATGGTAAATAAATGGCTCTAGTGAGATATAAAGAGCATTTAGGGCTGGGAGTTTATGTGGAACAAGCTGTATTAGTTGCAGTAACCAATGATAAATATGCCATGTTTAACAGTTGATCTAACTAGCTGATCTAGGAATGTAAGATCCTATTCAAACTAGGTAGAGAATTCGTTGTCTTTAGAAAACATGTACAGCTGAGAATTTTACTATATAGAGCCATGTTTCTGCTGAAATTCAATACAGTGAATGCTAACAAATGTTGTGAGTGATCTCACTGAAGGTAATCAAGGTGCAGGGAGAGAAAATGTGCCTCAGTCATCAGAACCAGCATCAAAAACCTATTTCTTTAAGAGATAACATGACATGTGATAGGAATGAAACAAAACAATGATGTTGTATAGGTTTTTATATATTTAATTGGGACAGAAAGTCAGATTTCCTGAATTTTTCTTTTTTTAATTTGATTGTTTTTTTTTTCCTCTGGAAAATTATGGTATGAAACGAATGCATTAAGCTGCTGGAAGTGACATAAAAGGAAAGAAAAGTAAGTGTAACCAGTGAGATCTTTTCCCATATTGACAGGAATTGAGCACCACAAAAGCATGAGATGACTCTGCTGGCTTTCATTGGGCTGACATTCACAGGAAGAGGTCAGTTCCCATTCATATAATCCTTGGAAAGTGAATAAAATGGTATAAATCACTTTCTTATGTGCTTAATGTAGATTGCGGCTTATGTACAATGGAGATAACTAATCCCATTATTTTTCTTTAGGAGCCAGGGTGAAAATATGAGTTAAACCTCTGTTGAAAGGAGTCTCATCCCTTCTTTATCAACTGGTACAGCCTCTGTGACATCTATGATGGTGTTGAATTCCAGTCCTTTTGAGGATCTGTTTTTGTAAAAGTAGCACCCATGATTCTCAACCAGGACAGGATTGTACTCAGCTGCATGTATATAGAAGAAATTAAATAGCAAGTTTTGCTGATATAGAAGCTTAGAAACTTTCTTTTCCCTTTCCAAGGTTTTTTCTTTATCAGGTGAAACATTTTTATTGCCTGTAGTCTGCTAGACAGTGAAGTGTCTGCTCTGATGCAGAAAGTACATGATGAACTGCCGTGGTTTAAGTCCAGCCGGTAACTCAGAGCCACACAGCCTCTCACTCACTCCTCCCCCTTCCTTCTCCCACTCCTAGAGGGATGGGGAGGAGAATCAAAAGAATGAAACTCCCATGGGTTGAGATAAGAACAGGCCAGTAACTAAGGTATAACTCAAACCACTGCTGCTACCACCAATAATAAGAATGATAAGGGAAATAACAAGGGAAGAGAATACAACCGCTCACCACCCACTGACCAATACCCAGCCCAACCCGAACAGTGATCTGGGTCTTCTGGGTAACTCACCCCAGTTCCTATATCAGGCATTATGTGCTGTGGTATGGAATACCTTTTTGGCTAGTTTGGGTCAGGTGTCCTGTCTCTGCTTCCTCCCGGCTTCCCCTCCTCCCTGGCAGAGCATGAGGCTCAGAAAGTCCTTGGTAAGAGTAAACATTACTGAGCAGCAACTAAAAACATCAGTGTATCAGCTCTGTTCCCAGGCTGAAAGTCAAAACCACAGCATTGCACCAGCTACTAAGAAGCAGAAAAAATGACTGCTACTGCTGAACCCAGGAGATGTACCCAAAAACACCCCTTCACAGTGCACTTTTTCCTGGATAATCCAGCATATCATGCCTGGGGAAATCCCCCAAAATTGGTAGAGTAATGCCTTTTGGATGTGAACAATGCCTCTGAATCTATCTCCTAGGATATAGAAAGCCTATTCCAGTTTCAGGGCTCATTAACTCACAGTGCAGATTCCTTTTGCTTTTCTTAATCTTTTGTTCTTGTAGTTCCAGAGAAAGGTTATGCAAGATGTTAAAATTACATTGTGCTTAACTTAAGGTACATAAGAGGCATTAAAATAACTTGAATTGTTCTGGCTGAATGTTTTCTTTGCTAGTTCGCTTATGATTGAAATAGTTTTAAAATAACAATTATGTTCAACATCAAGGAACTCTGTGACAAAATTATTTTCAAACATTTTATGTTATGATAAAAATCTCTTCAGTCC
This sequence comes from Forpus xanthops, assembly GCA_032466535.1. NCBI lineage: Eukaryota > Metazoa > Chordata > Aves > Psittaciformes > Psittacidae > Forpus > Forpus xanthops. Next base: position 41,587 of record JASSUY010011324.1, on the reverse strand, counting down.
CTCATATTTGCAGAAATAGATTTCTCCTAAATGCATCAATCGCTTTCTTTGCTTTTAAAATGAGAACTTATGATTTAGCAACTCAGTTCAGTAGCTGGAATTTTCTATTACTTAAGCTATGTAACATCTGAATTATTTCTTTCAACACGTAATATCTACTGAGTAGATCAGTCATTTCAGAGACAAGCATAAATGGTGGAGTTGTTATATGAATGGGTAGAACCCTCTTTCTTATTTGACTTTTTTTCTGAAGAGATACTATCTATATGCTGGAAGTCTAATCTTTGGAATAGTACTCATCTTCTGAATGAGACATGAAGCAAAAGCCCTAAACACTTGTCATTAAAGGTCCGGTTGAACCTGTATCTGTTTCAGCTCAGGTAATTACATTCTGCCTTCTTTAGCAGTTAGTCAGAGCAATTGCTCATGTGAAATAGCTGTCTGGCCAGCATGGAATGACTTAACTTCATAGACTACCATGTTTCTGTGATAGGTTACAGATCTTTACCACTTTTGTTGGCAATTGCATGATTTTAAGTGGGAATGACTCTCAGGTGGAGTACAAGCATGGAGGCGTGTGAAGGTGAGCTCAGCTCATCCACTGTCCTCATTGCACTGTTTGGAAGTAGTGATATCTCTGATCCGGATGGCGCTGTTCACCAAGGCCAGTTACGGGTTCTTGCACATTTACCACGTCTTCTTCTTGTACACTGGTAGGCAGTGGGGCTCTGTGAGCTAAGTGAGGGGGCACTCAGGGATGCTTGAACCCTGATTAGAATCCCATGCATCGCCTTCACATGTGCTGCAGCTGCCGATTTCCTTACAATAACCTACTGGTTTATTGCTGACTCAGGTTGCAAGTGCTTCTCAGTTTAAGAAAGGTTAGATAGGTTGTTCTCATCTCCAAGTTAGTGTTTTAACAAGAGCCAGGATGGGTGTGTCCATCCTTTTGCAGTTGAGCCACTGACCTTGAAAACCAATGAAGGTTTTCAGTCTCAGAAGCAAAATAGATTTGTAGGCATGACGAGAAGGTTGTTTCTTCTCTTTCAGTGTCACAAAACTCTTGAAACTGACCTGCTGTTCATCAGTCAGAACAGAATAAGTGTATTTGACTTGCCAGGACATGTATTTTACTTGCTTAATGAATGCTTAGGCAGACTGAATTCCAATGAAGAACTCATAGGTTCCCATTTGATGGTTTGGAGCACAGGAAGTAGGTACTGCAGTATGGCAGAGATGTTTTACTGACAGTAATGGTTTATGTAAGGAAAATATGGTCTCTGGCAATTCTTTGTGATTACGTTTCATGAAAGGAGACTGAATGGTTTCTCTGGTTTTGGTTTGTTTTGTTTTGGTTTGGTTTTCTCTTTACCAAAGACTGAGTAAAGAATGTCCCATGAGCTGTGTCAGGCCCTGCAGGCATAAGTAACAGAACAGTTTATTTTTTTTTATGCCAAATACTCATTCTGTCCTTTTCTCTAAGAGCTGTCTTCTCCACCTCTGGGGATAGCCCTGTCTCTGGAGACCCCATCGGTCTGTCCAGTATGAGTTAAAAGCAAGGAAAACCCCTCTGTATGCCACACAGGATTATTTTTTTGTGTCATCTACAATGCAGGCAGATTGTGAATCCTGCAGCTACTGGAAGCTCCTTTTGGGGATAGGCTTAGCAAGCAACGAAGGTTCCATCTTTCTGCCCCCACCTGTAATTGTTTTGTTTCTCACCTTTGGAATGTCAAGCACAGAATTTGTCAATTCTTTGCATTAACTGCATGGAGAAAGTAGCAATTTAATTCATACCATGGAAATTTTTTGTCCATTCTCTCATCTGAAATCCTGTTTTTCCTCTAACTGTGTCTATTAGAGTTCACAGCTGATGCAGTCTGTGAGGTGTGTGTGCTGATAGCAATAACAACTCCCTCAGAGGTGCCGTTAATCATTTATAGGCTAGGGAGTCAGATACATGTGATAATGCCTAGCTGTTCCTAAGTCCTCCCTTTGAGATGACTGAGTCATATGTCTCTTTTTGAAGAGAGCTTTGATTTATTCTTTCTATATCTCCTCCCCCCATATTTTCTCAGCAGGCTTTATTAGGTGGATTCATTACTGAAGAAGATGAAAGTAAGTTACATGTGTAGATGGACACTGGGGATGCAGAATCTGATCAATAATGACCATAATTTCATGATATCTAACGTCTACCTGACTTGATTTGACTGTGGGGGATTTTTTCAGATCCCCTATGATACACAGTTTACAGATGTAAAACCAATTAAATACAAAATTACACAAGAGGGAGGTAGTCCACTACTCACTTGTCCGGCCACTACAGAAGGAGATATCTCTGTTAAATTCGTAGGTTCTTACATTACCAGAAATAGTCTCCTTACTTGGGTGTTAAATAAATTAACTGCTGTGTGAAATCCATTATCATATCTTCTTTCTGTAATCAGCAAAATGAAATTGGTCTCTTTGTCCATTTGCTGAATAGTTCCAACAGTGAACTGATTCACTGTAAAAAGAAATTGCAGTAGCTCCTCTGGAGGAAATTCTTCCAGGGATAAGGAACATGAAAATGGGAAAACTAGTGCAGCAGACATTGCTACTCTGTTGACTCCTGTAGAAGGCACCTCACTTCATTGCATTTAATGTGATTCTTCGTGAATGTTAAATCCAATCTAGCTGAAGAAGGTTATGTATGGTTTATTCACATTTCTAGATTTCATGTTTTACTCTTTACATTACTGTATATTAAATGCCAGACTTAAAGGGCATGGACAGTTTTTTTCTAAATAAAATAGAGAAATAAAATTAGGAAAGAATTAAGGGAAGAATTTTGTGTCAGTAAAAGCTAAACCCATCAGATTTTGTAAACTGTCTGCATAGCAACAGCAAATGTCAGTTTTCCACTGAGGGAGAAATAGGATTTTTGAGACATGAAGAAAAGAGTCCAACCAAACCAGGAGACAACTCCTTAATTTTTCTTCTTTTCACTATTAGAATACATCACATTTGAATATAAATCAAACAAGATACCTCAGCTGAAGGGTTGACCATGTCTGAGCCGTAATGTAAAACCCCAAATATTTTGTGAACATGTAAAGTCTTACAGGCTTCCTGATTTCCATAACTTTTGTGTTTATACTGTGAGTTGTATTGGATCAGGCTGTGAATCTTCACCTATTAAATTTAGTGAAAAGGGATTCTATAAAACTTAATTTAACTGATGGAGCCGTGAAAGGCTTGGTCAGTCATTAGCCCACTCAGTTGTCTTACACTGTAAGGAGTCATATTGTTTTCATTTGTCTTGTAATGATATAAAATACAACTTAGTATAAGAACAGGTGGCTGAAAATGCTGGTCAAGGATAAATGAATCCAAAACATGATTAATTGAAGGAATATCAAGTTGTAATATCCATTCATAACAATGTTTTGAAAGAAACCTTTTATTCCAAATCTACAAATCATTTATCGGATATTGTGAAAATCAATCTTTATAAATATTGGGGTATATTGCAAGGTTGTGGTTTGTCTTTTTTGTGTAACACGTAAGAATTATGTTCGGCTCTTTCCTGGGTTAGTAGATGATTCTAAATTTCTGGACTCAGAATGAAGCTATTGTTTGATCTTCATAATTCCAGTTGTTAGGATGAATTAATAGATGGACCTAGAAGGCACTGAATACCTTTTCTTAATGGCTCTGAAGATTTTGGCTGGATGAATTTTGAACTTTACTGGAATGAAGTTGTGTAGAGTCTTGTAAAGTGTTTCACATGTAAATGGAAAGAGAGAACGGACTCCCTGTCATGTTGGTGTTCTGACGTACCAGATCAGCCACACAGAAAGCATAAGCAATGCTTCTTGAGGAAAGTAACCACGATGTAAATGTAGAATGGAAGGTCTAATTCCAGTTTCTGTCTTGTGTATATCATATATATTGGCACATTATGTTAATATTTGTACTCTCTGGGAATGCTGCCACAAGTAAGGTGGCAGAAGCTTACTTAGCACAAAACATCTTTTTACTAGATTACATAGAAAAGCAATGCCTGTTTTAAATATGCTTGTACTGTTGTTATTTTATTTCTACAATATGGGGGGGGGGGAACACACCCTTAATATTGGTGAAAGTTGATTGAGGAATTAGCATAAAACATACTTTATGAAGTGTATCGCATCAGATATGACTATATAGTCTGTAATCCCATTTAGGGACTATAAACAGGGAAATTATATTGACAGGTTGTAAATTTCAAGCAATATACCCACAGATTACAATTCTGAGCAGCTCAGCCATAATGATGCAACTCGATTGTCATGTTGTTCATTTAAAACAGCATCTTTTTTGTGGTACTATATAAAATACCACTGCTATGAAGGACCATGACAGTTTACAGACATATGGATTATTTCATCTTTGGAAACAACTGTTAATGAATTTGTCATATAAAAAGGGTGGAGGTGACAGTTTATTGAGCTTAATGATCAGCTATATTATGAAATTTCCTGCAGCTATTCCCCTAAGATGCCAGGCAAGCTCATTTAAAGGCAAGGGATAAACAAAGACCTCTTATGAAGTCATCCTAAGTCTTGTGTTCCTTTCTGTGAGTAAAGATGCTGAGAATGTGGCAAGGGCATCTTCAAGGACACAGATGTCTTATGACAGCCAGGCAGAAGATTTACTGTTTCTTTGTGTTGTTAAAAGCCAAGGTAAAGCCTCCTTAAAGAACAAGTTTGTGCTGGAAAGAGGAATTGATTAGTCTTGTTATTAAGGGCTGACTTGGCTGTACATGGTTCCTTCTGCTTTCAGAAGGAGAAACACAAGCAACCCCTTTAGCTGCACCTATATATTTTGTGGCAATGTAATATATGTCTAATACAGCTTGAATTTGATAGAAGTGATGTGCCTTTTACGAACTCCTGAGAAAGGAGTGCAAAAATTGCTTGTAAATGTTGGCACATAATCACAGTATTCGTGAATTCTCATTTACTTTTCTTCTGCTTCACTTTCAGAAATACCCAGTGTTGTTATGAGCATTCTGTTACTTCCAGAAATTAATTTGAAAGTGAGATAATCTAATCTAAATTCAGTGTAAATATATATACTGCTAAAATATGCTTTAAAGACTAACATAGGATTATATGTATACTGTGGGGTGTAGGTCATTGCTTGTTTTCAGAAAACAAGGATTTCTGTGTCTAAGTTATACTTTACTAATTCTAAACCATAATTTGTGATGTTTGCATATGTTTGCTCTATGGAGATTGGTAGAAACAAAATACCATGGAGTTAACCACTTCTGATATGTCTTTTCTTGCGTGTTTTGCGTATCCTAGTTCTGCAGAATTATGCAGGTGAGTCTGACTAGCCTTCATGGGGAGGGATTCTTATACAGTGATGAAGCAGGGGAGTAAAAATCCTGTTTTAATTATCCTAGTTCTGGATTTTATCTGCAGTGTAGCTTTGTGCATGTCTAGGTGTTCAGAGTGATTGAGGCGGGAGAGTATGACTGGCAAAGGACAGAAGGGCTGCACCATTAAGTAAAGTAAGTGAGGAAAGGAGAGATCATGGTGTTTTTCATCTGGCCATTCTGCATCTGCCAGTGCCAGGCACAGCACCCTTAGTTGCAATGTTGGTGTCATGATTTTCCCAAGCCCTGTGGCACTTTGCCAAAATGTTTCTCTAATAGCACCTCCATAGCTGTAAAGTCATCTCCACAGGAAAACAACATGCTGATATGGTACAAAACAGTTTGTAGTTATCTATTTGACCTTCTCTTCATGATTTTAGTGACAGGACAGGGGAAATGGCTTTAAACTGAAGGAGAGGAGATTGAGATGAGATTTGAGGAAGAAGTTCTTCCCTGTGAGGGTGGTGAGGCGCTGGCACAGGTTGCGCAGAGAAGCTGTGGCTGCCCCATCCCTGGCAGTGTTCAAGGACAGGTTAGATGTGGCTTGGAGCAGTCTCATCCAGTGGAATGTGTCCCTGCCCATGACAGGGAGTTGGAACAGAATGGGCTTTAAGGTCACTTCCAGCCCAAACCATTCTAAGATTCTATGATTTATTGTTTTAGCCAGATGTAGATAATGAGAATATAAAATCCCTTTAGATGATTGTATGAATGGCTAGATACCTGTTTGGTACATTTTTCTTTTTTTTTCTTTTTTTCTTTTTTTTTTTTTTTTTGTAGCTGAGTGTCCTGGGTTCAGCTATAGCAGTTATTTTTCTGCTTCTTAGTAGCTGGTGCAATGCTGTGGTTTTGACTTTCAGCCTGGGAACAGAGCTGATAAAACTGATGTTTTCAGTTGCTGCTCAGTAATGTTTACTCTTACCAAAGACTTTCTGAGCCTCATGCTCTGTCAGGGAGGAGGAGAAGCTGGGAGGAAGCAGAGACAGGACACCTGACCCAAACTAGCCAAAGGGGTATTCCATACCACAGCACGTAATGCCTGATATAGGAACTGGGGTGAGTTACCCAGAAGACCCAGATCACTGTTCAGGTTGGGCTGGGTATTGGTCAGTGGGTGGTGAGCGGTTGTATTCTCTTCCCTTGTTATTTCCTTTATCATTCTTATTATTGGTGGTAGCAGCAGTGGTTTGAGTTATACCTTAGTTACTGGCCTGTTCTTATCTCAACCCATGGGAGTTTCATTCTTTTAATTCTCCTCCCACCCCTCTAGGAGCGGGGGAAGGAAGGAGGAGGATTGAGTTGGAGGCTGTGTGGTTCTGGGTTGCCAGGTGGGCTTAAACCACCACACTGAGGAGGGTGTCTGCAGTGCTTTTGAAGCACAGTAACTGAGTGGTAAAAAGAAGATACTCTTAAATTGTGAGGTTCTAAAAATTATTGTTTTCTACTGTTGTCTCTTTTCTTAGATAAATTGCATGGTCATGTAGGTAGATAATGTGGCACAGATAATGCTATCATTGTGGTGCTTCCTAGATCCAGATTTTGATTTCATTGTTCCTTTGCTCTGAGCAGTGATGCTGAGATCACTCATATTTAGATGTGAGGACTTATAAACTTAAGAAATTATGTACTGCAAATTTGACTTCAGACTGTAAATGCGCATTGCAGCCATGTAAGTATTATCAAGTTGTCGTGGTTTGAGGCCCACAACACAAGTGAATAACATTATGAAAAGAATTTGGATTTTAAGAAACCCAAACCACCCATGTATTTGTCTTCTTACTCTAACTTAGAATTCAGGATAAACCACAGCTTCTTAATATTTAAAGAGAGAGGGGTTTGGTTTGTTTTTTTTTTTTTGTTTTTTTTTTCCTAAAAATTAAGGAGTATATGTAATTATTTGGTTTAGCAAAGAAGTTTAAAATTGAGAAATTGTCCACTGTTGTGGAACTGTCCTTATTCTGCTGGCTGTGAATATATTATAGAGCTATATGTATAGAACCATTTTCACCCTGTCATCTTCATTTAATTCAGTCATTTTCTGCTGTATTCATTTCACCTGAGTTAAATACTGTTTACACTGTAATTCAATTTCTGTTATTGAATTTGATTTTCATGGGTCCCAAACTGAAAAGTGGATCTAATCCTCATAACTCTAATCCTGTGCAACTTGTCTTCTTTTGTGGTATCTTTATTACTGAAATCTGCTTAGATCACAAGTATATGAATAATGAAGGTGGCAAGAATGTCATGTCATAGGAAATAATCTCCAAATGAAAGCCACCAGTTTCCTGCACATATATCTTTGTGTGACTTTAGGCCTGTGTATTCCACTACACACATTACTCATTTGCACTGAAACCAAGGGAGGAATATGATGCTGAAGATATTTCTGCAATGCATGTTCAAGGTTTGAAAATGAAAAGCTGTGTATTTCCTGTGATAAGCCTTTTCATTAGCTTCAAGCTCTTTTGGCAGGTTTTCTTATTCAACATAATTTGCTCTTGACACATAGTAGCATTAAGTCATGCTTTCAAATGCTATATATGGTTTCTAATATTAAACTATATTCTATAATTGATTTTCAGGACTTTGGGAAAGAAGGTTTTTGCACAGTAAACAATGCAGTCTTGTGGCACAGTTTTGTTTTATATCTCTTTTTTCAGAGAATGCAGACAGTTGCCTAGGTTTATTTTCTTTATTCTTCAGCATTCTGCAGACTTTTGCTTTCCCACTTTGAGTAGATGTGAAGCTTCTGACAGCAGAGTACACACAAGAAATGGTTAGGGCACAAGATAATGCACACAAGTAGCAGATAAACATCCTTGTTACTTTAGCATTGAATTTCTGTGGCACTCCTTCATGCCACCTTTTGTACTGGTTGCTCATGTCCAGGGGGAAAAGGCTGATTGAAACTTGCTCATGCACTGCTTAATATGACCTCTCTGAAGCAAAGCTTCAATATTATGTATCTGCTCAAAAGGGGAGGAATTTTAATCTCCAGTCCACAGAGTGGAGCAACCTGTTGAATGAACATAACGATTTTTAACTTCTCTCCAGAAGAAAACCATTGTGATGATCTTCTGACCTCTTGTATTCACTATACTGGTAGGGAAGTGTCTTCGTGGGTTGTACAGTTAGTCTGATGTAGTAGGTAGGTGAGTAATACTGTGTTGAGGGCAGTAAAATTCAGACATGCTCATTGTTGCCCCTTAAGTTTGCTGAGGCTTATTATTATCTGGTCTGTATTTTCTGTGTATGACTGAGATATAATGGAGATAAAACCAAGAAGCCTCCTTGTACAGAATAACAGCGCAAGTGCTGGAGTCTTTTCTGGAAATTGGAACTGTGGGACATATTTCTCCAACTATGTGTACTGCTTTCTAACCCCTGTTTTATTGTGTGAAAGGTAGATATTAGTATCTTAACTTACAGTGGGATACCTTGAGAAAGAAAGTACAGGAGATGTATCAGTGGTTTGACTACTGGAAGTCTGAGCAAGAACCATTTGAATCTGTCCTCATGGTTTCAATTCTTTGAAACCCAGTTGTTCAGCTCCATGAGGACTAGGGCAGCTACTCCTCAGAAATCATTTATCTCTTACAAAAGAAATGAAAAAGACTGTTGTACTCCATATGGGATGTTTCTTTTTTTGTTTCTTTGCCTCCTTCTTCTTTCCTCTGTGTGCAGAAGATGAAAAATGGTCCCAAAATTGAAAAGCGACTGTGCGATTTGCTGTGGCAGCAAAGGTCTCTGAGCCTTTATCCTATGTCTTCCTACCGCAGACTTTGTGTTAGATTTTGCCGGGCATATCTGGAAATAAAGTATCTCATAAATCAGCTTCTACAAGAGAGCATGGTGTTTGTGCCACTGGAAATAGTGAATTTCATGGATGCTGCTTGAAATTGTTCTTTTTACTGAAAGGAGATTGTTAGTAGAGTTGGACATGGCTCTTCATGGTGCTGACGAGAACACTGTGGCTTTGTCTTCAATGTGGATCACTCTCCTGCAGGCTGTTGTCTTGGTGTGAAAAGACTGATTTGCACAAAGCATAAAAGGGAGAGATATTTTCTCCAGATACGAAAAAGGAGATTGAATGTGTTGGTGTATAACAGGAGGCAGTCTCATCAGTTTAAAGCACTCTCTGATTGACAACTTTTAACTGTAGAGGAGCCTACTTGAGTCTGGGTAAAACATATTGCAATGATAACTCTTTATTTACTGATCTTTTTGCTTGCTTCTGTGTGTGCTTCATCCTTGGTGAGCCAGGGCATAAGAGTTATTTTTGATTCTTCTACCTGTCTCCTCTGCCCTTGACTTGCTAAACAGCAGGTTTATTTGGCATTTGTGTCATTTTACAGAATCAGCATAGGAGAAAGGGAAAAAAGGAAGGGGACCTTAACTTAAATGTTTTTAACTTTAACAGCTGAACTAGAAGCTTAGATTGTTTCAGATCCATGTAATGCTCAGGGAATGCTACATTCAGTTCAACAAACAATAATTAGGTATGATTCTCCATGTGGGTTTTTGTGTCTCTTCTCAAAATGCAGCAAGTAGCATGTCTGGGGAAGGGTGGGAAGAGGCCGCTTTGTGAAGGCGGATTCTTGTGCTCTGTGACTAAAATAAATGATGGCTCCTTTGAGCTTGAGGTACATATTATTTTGGTTGTTCATAGCTCTCCTGCTGCTTGAGCAAACTGGGAAACAAATGCATTTTTTCCATAAGAAAATAAAAGCCAGAGTTAGTTTTCTCAAAGCTTGCTTTGATCCTTTGCTAAAAACAAGATGATGGTCTCTTTCCATGGCTGTCCCAGGTTGTCTGTTGATCTTTCCTCATCTGGTCTGAGACCATGTCACAGGGAAATAATGAAAAAGAATGGCCATATCAAGGAGATCTGTAGATTTCTTGAGTGTCAGAAAGCACTGTCGTCTTTGTTAATTATCATTCCAGATGAATTCCTTTCTTCCAAAGAAAAGAAGGCTGTATTTTGCTATGCCAAATTACTGTATCAGCATCAGTTATATATATATTTGTAGGAAGGAGAATAATCTCAGATTTGTGGAAGACTTAAACATCAATCTCTCTCTACAAACCCCCACAGGCTTATGTATGTATCCCGTCAGGTTATTTGGTGTTTCTAGTATGGATATGGGACAGTAGCATTGGCTGTGCTGATTATGAGATCATTTTTCCTGGTCCTTTGAATCAGAGTATTTTTGAAGCTAAAATGTTATTATTAAGTTATTACTATTGTACTTGTTCATGGCAGGCATGGACAGAGTTGTTGCATAGTTTTCTCACCCAGAAACACAAAGCACAGGGTGATTCAACCTTTGCTCTGAACCTCTGATTTTTTTCTATTTTTGGGAAACCTTTCAGTCTTGTGAAATCTGAAAAAAAACACTTGAGCACCAGGTAAGCTAAATAAATGGTATAAAAAGTGCTGCCTTACATGAGGTGTGCAGTTTTACATTCAGTATGTTTTTCTATCTGACCTGCAAGTTGGAAAGAAAGATCAGTGGGAACAGCTCAGGATGGACTAGCTGCAGAAGAAACAACCCGGAGGGTCACGTTTGGATTGGGCAAATCAATAATAGCTCAGTTCAAACCTCATCCACTCTAGTGCTGGAGAGCTGGCACAAGCACTGCCTTGGAAAATCATGGTCAACACAGGAAGCTTAGCTGAATGATAGGATATGAAGTGTACTAATAATAGTAGAGACTTGGCAAGTACATTTTGTCACTGTTTAGTATGTTATCTGCATATTTTTAACTTGAAAATTCAACAGAAATGTCACTTTGTGTAGAGCCACTGACTAACCACAGCTTTGTGCCTGAGCCTGCCCCGATTCTGCTTTGAGGTGCCATTGGGGCTGTGCCTGCTCTTTCATGGATATATTCCTGCAACTCAGAACCTGTCAGGGGTGCTGAACAGAAGGGAGTAATACACAGTACTTCTGTTTGTTCATTCCAAGGTACTGATAGCTTTGATTCCATTTTAGTGTCACATCATATTCAGGCCGTGATCTGCTCCAAGTCTTGCTCTGCTACATAGCTCTCCTTGCAAGGGTGCTTGGGGAAAAGGAGTTGGGAGAGCATCAGTGTTCAATGTAGAGCAGTTTGAGCATGATGACTTACCTCTGTGTCATCTCTATTAATTTCCTGAAAATTGGCTGCATTATTTACCTGTTTCAGCTAAGTAAATCAGAACACTCCTGTATGACATTACTGCTTAGCAGTATTTGTAATGAGCACTGCGAGATGGTAATTCAGAACCCTGAGCCTTTAACATCCATTTATTTCTATAGTCAAGGGGGCCTGTGTTTGGTTAAATGAACTGTTCAGTTTTTCCAGAATTATCTTTATTCTCTCTGCACACATATAAACCATAATTAGCAACATAGCATTATTTCATGTATGGCTATTCCACCTGTAAAAGTCCAATATACTTTTGTATCTGTTTGTAAGCTTCAGAGCAGCATTGAAAACCTTTGTGAATGTTTCCAGTTTTAAGTGTGAAATAGCTTTTACAAACCCTTGAAAACGCTAAAGTAATGCTAAAACTAAAAGAGACATTATTTGACCTGAAGCACCATTGTTTCACTTCCCAGTATTATAAGCAAGTAAAAATCTAGTTGTTTTGATCCCTCTACTTAACATGTTAATTGTGTAATATAAAGTTTAGAGATCTTCTGCCATTGCTAATCTCCAGTCTTCATTTCTCTTCTTAATTGCACATTTGAACAGGAAATTGTAATGTTTTTAAATTAGCTTTTGCAATCTATTTAGTCTGATGTGCAGGAGAAGCTGCTTACTTGTAAGCTCTGTTGTTTAGATATACACAGACCTGGCCAATTCCCAGGTATGTTGTGGAACTTGCAAATGTAACAAGCATTTTGGGAAAGTACATAGGAAGCATCAGTAGCTTTCCTTTCCTCAGTCCCTCCTGCCTTTTCCTGTCTCAAAGAAACCCATGGTTTGTATTGAGAGTGCTCTTAGGCTGGTCTAGGAATAAACAAGTGTTCTCAGTGCGTGATGGCTGGTTCTGGGCAGCTTCCAGAACAAAATTACAATAGAGGTGGGGAAAGTTCTGTTCACAGAGAGAAGGGGATATGGATCACAGGGTTTGCCCTGTGGTATCTGGTATTATGAAGAAGAAACAGTGCTGTCTTCTTCAGAATTTTATCATATATTATAATTATTATTAAAAAAACAGTAGTCTCTAGCATTTTATGCCACACAAAGGGGGCTTCGGATAATCTAACTTAGTTCACGCCTACCATGGCTGGCTGTCACATAATCCTCTTTATGGATTTGTCCTAAAATTAATTTTTTAAGAAAAGAAAAAAGAAAGTAAATAACTTGCCACTCAGCCTTCAAGGGTATTCTGAAGATATTGCAGGCACTGCTGGTCCTCTGGCTAGGAAACATTCAGTATTTCCATCCTGGACTCACTCCTGACAGTTAATATTTGCATTGGTCTTCTGCTACATGTCATTATTTATTTGTCTTAAATAAAAACATAAGTTTTTATTATTTGCTCCTATAAGGTCACACAAAGTGGTAATTGCTCCTCTTGGTTTTGAAAGTGTGGAACAACTGAGGAGCACTACATTTCAAAGGATAGATTATTGATTCACTTGTATGTACTGGGGGCTCTGTTTAGGCTTATTTTGTTTGGGGCTTGTGAGCAGAGTTGAAAACACAGTCTATCGAGGTAAGTGTCAATATGCCTTGTTTTATGGCATTAGAACTTCTGCGTTTCCATTGCAAATGCTTCTGTTGATAAATCCTAGATAGCTTTTGCCATTTTCCACAAACCTAATCCTTCTTATCCTGTGATCTGGCTGATTAATATGGTCTTTATCATCCCCAGTCATTTCCCACTGATAACTTCCCATCTTACAGCAGAAATGTTCATTACTGGGCTCTCAAGCAGAATCACGTGGCAATTTATATTATTAGTTTTCATTCTGTTTAGATTAAAAAAGTCCTTTTGGCCTTTCCCTTCCTTCAGAGTGAGAGTCAAATATTCCCAGGGATTGGCAGTGCTTTCCAAAGTTATACCAGTTGTACTGCTTTTGTGTCCATTTTATTTTTAATCAATTGACTTCCAGGAACTTTAAGAATAAAATTGTTCCATTCTCATGGGTGAGTATCCTGAGATGGTGTAATTGGAAAAGCCTGGGCCTCCAAGGCAGTGTACTCACTTGTAATGGAGCTTTGACAAAGTAAAAGTTGGATGTCCTACTGTGCAGTCCCTCATTAAATTCTGTAATTAGATGTCTGCTAACATCCCTGTCTCATGGATGAAATGTCCTGAGACTGCAAGTTCTACTTCTGTATGTGTCTGATTTATCAGCATTGGGATGCCTAGCTCTGCACTAACTTCATGCCAAAGCTGTTGTAATTAAGACCTCAAAATAAGTTTATTGAAAACCAGCACACTAACCCAGAGTGATCCAAGAATCTCCCTGTGGAGCTGGACTCTTGGCAGAACACACCCTTGATCCAAGAGTAGATGCTGGTTTTGGTCAGAGACATTAGAATCATAGAATAGTTAGGGTTGAAAAGGAACTTAAGATCACCTAGTTCCAACACCCTGCCATGGGCAGGGACACCTCACTCTAAACCATGCCACCCAAGGCTCTGTCCAACCTGGCCTTGAGAACCGCAAGGGATGGAGCATTCACAACTTCCCTGTGCAACCCATTCCAGTGCCTTACCACCCTTACAGTAAAGAATTTCCTCCTTATATCCAATCTAAACTTCCACTAAGTTTGAATCCATTACTCCTTGTCCTGTCACTACAGTCCCTAATGAAGAGTCCCTCCTCAACATCCCTATAGGCCCCCTTCAGATGTTGGAAGGCTGCTATGAGGTCTCCATGCAGCCTTCTCTTCTCCAGGCTGAACAGCCCCAACTTTCTCATCCTCTCTTCATAGGGGAGGTGCTCCAGTCCCCTGATCATCCTTTTGGCCCTCCTCTGGACTTGTTCCAACAGTTCCATGTCTTTTTTTATATTGAGGAAACCAGAACTGCACACAATACTCCAAGTGAGGTCTCAGGAGAGCCGAGTAGAGGGGCAGGATCACCTCCTTCGACCTGCTGGTTGTGCTTCTATTGATGCAGCGCAGGATACGGTTGTCTTTCTGGGCTGCAAGAGCACACTGCCGGCTCATGTTCATTTTCTCATTGACCAACACTCCCCAAGTCCTTCTCTGCAGGCCTGCTCTGAATCTCTTCTCGGCTCAGCCTGTAGCTATGCCTGGGATTGCTCCAACCCAGGTGTAGGACCTTGCATTTGGCATGGTTAAACTTCATGAGGTTGGCATCAGCCCACCTCACAAGCGTGTCAAGGTCCCTCTGGATGGCATTCCTTCCCTCCAGTGTATCAATTGAACCACGCAGCTTGGTGTCATTGGCAAAATTGCTGAGAGCGCACTCAGTCCACTGTCCATGTCACTGAAAAAGATATTGAGCAAGACCGGTCACAACACCGATCCCTGAGGGACATCGCTCCTTACTGGTCTCCATCTGGGCTTTGAGCCATTGATGACAACTCTGCATGCAGCCACCCTGCAGGTTCTTTATCCACCAAGTGGTCCACCTATCAAATTGATGTCTCTCAACTTAGAGACAAGGATGTCATGTGAGACAGTGTCAAACGCTTTGCACAAGTCCACGTAGATGACATCAAGTGCTCTACCACTGTCCATCAGTTCCATAGCCTCATCATAGGAGGCCACCAGATTGGTCAGGCAGGATTTCTCCTTACTGAAGCCATGCTGGCTGTTACCAAGCACCTTTTTTTTTTTTCATGTGCCTCAGCATGCCTTCCAGGACAATTCGCTCCAAGATTTTGGCAGGCACAGAGGTGAGGCTAACTGGTCTCTAGTTCTCCAACTTATCCCTTATTGAAAATG
This sequence comes from Forpus xanthops, assembly GCA_032466535.1. Classification (NCBI taxonomy): domain Eukaryota; kingdom Metazoa; phylum Chordata; class Aves; order Psittaciformes; family Psittacidae; genus Forpus; species Forpus xanthops. The sequence goes on along the minus strand of JASSUY010011324.1, from coordinate 26,254 downwards.
GGCTTTATATTTCTCTTTTTCCAGTCATCGGGAACTTCACCTGATTGCCATGATTCTTCAAATATGATGGACAGTGGCTTAGCAACTTCGTTCACCAGCTCCTTCAGGACCCGCGGATGGATTTCATCAGGTCCCATGGACTTGTATACGTTCAGGTTCCCAAGATGGTTTAGAACCAGATCCTCTCTTACTGTGGGCCCATGGTCTTCATTCTCACTGTCCCAGTGTCTGCCTTCCATGCCTTGGGTGGTGTGGTCAGAGCATTTGGCAGTGAAGTCTGAGTCAAAGAAGTCGTTAAGAACCTCAGCCTTCTCCAAATCCAGGGTAGGCAGTTCTCCTGATAGCTTCTGAAGAGGGCCCACATTGTCCCTAGCCTGTCTTTCATTTGCAATGTACTTACAGAATCCATTCCTGTTATCCTTAACATCCCTAGCCAAGTTTAATTCTATGTGGGCCTTATGTTTCCTAACCTGGTCCCTAGCTTCCCAGACTACGTCCCTCTATTCTTCCCAGGCCGCCTGTCCTTGCTTCCACCGTTTCTAAGCCTCTTTTTCCTTCGAATTTTCCTCAGCAGCTCCTTATCCATCCAAGGAGGTCTCCTGGCCTTCCTGCTGCACTTTCTTCTAGTAGGGACATATTGCTCCTCCGCTTGTAGCAGTTGGTGCTTGAATATCAATCAACAGTCTTTGGCCGCCCTGCATTCTAGGGCTGTATCTCATGGATCCTTACTGAGCAGGTTCCTGAAGAGGCCAAAGTCTGCTCTCTTGAAGTCCAGGGCACAGAGCTTGCTGCACGCCCTTCTCACTGTTCTGAGGATCTCAAATTCGACCATCTCATGATCACTGCAATCAAGGCTCCCCTGGAGCATCATATTTCCAACCAGCCCTTCCCTGTTGGTGAGGACGAGGTCAAGCATGGCACCTCTCCTCGTCGGCTCCTCTATTACTTGCAGAAAGAAGTTGTCTTCCACACAATTGAGGAACTTCCTGGATTGCTTGTGCCGGGCTGTGCCATTGCTCCAAGAGGTATCAGGGTGGTCGAAATCCCCCATGAAAACAAGGGCCTGCAAGCATGAGGTGTTCCTATCTGTCTATCAAGCACTTCATCGACCAAGTCCTCTTGGTCAGGCAGTCTGTAAGAGATCCTCAAAATAATGTCTCCCATCACTGTTCTCCCTTTAACCCTGACCCACAAACTGTCTGTCAACTGCTCACCTGTCTCCAAGCAGAGTTCCATATTCTCTAGCCTATCCCTACCATAAATAGCAACTCCCCCTCCCTGCCTACTGGTCCTGTCTTTCCTAAAGAACCTGTAACCTTTCATTCCAACACACCAGTCATAGGAGCCATCCCACCATGGTTCTGTGATGCCTATTTTATCATATCCCCTATTTCTGGTTGTGAGTACACATGGCTTACAGAGTGACTGATAATAGTGTTAACCTCAAAGTTTGGATGTGCTTGAGGCATTGTATATCTCTCTCCTCCCAGGGAGGGGTTTGCAGGACAGTTCCCTTGTAAGGTCTTCTGATGTTGGTGTTCCACCCTGCAGAAACCAGTGACGGTTGTTTTGTCCAGTGTAATAACACGGACATATTTTCCCAGGAGAGTGATTAGGTGATTCTCATGGCCTCCAGGAGCAACAGCTGCTTAATTCAGAGGTGGTTACACATGTGTTCTCTCACTGCTCGTCTCTCCCTGTCTCTCTTGTGCTACCTGAGGACTGAGGGTGATGCTTCCATTTGCAGCCTGTCTCTGCCTTTCCCCATTTCCAAATATCTTCAGTGATATAAATGCCAATAACTCAGGATGTTCATTGTAACAGATTGGTGGTACAGCCAGCAGCCGGACTTGAGCACTGCAGTGCTTTCCTTCTTGCTTGTTTTTAATTCCATTGGGCTGGGGAAGGAGCCCAAGAATGTTCCTTGTTATTCGAAAACATCCTTCTTTGTTTGTAGGTGGATTAGCTTGCTGCTATTGGAGCTGAAGGAGTGAGGCATAGATGGAAGAGTCTTTAAACAAAGGTTTACACTTAGGCTCATTTCAGGTAGAAATTTCTTTTTTATTAGAACTACTAATACATGGAAATATATCTTTGTAATGATAGGCTATTTGGGGCTGATCAGAGCTGTTATCATAATTTCACAGTTACTTTCTGTAACTTCACCATTTGTTCTCAGTTCCTTCAGTTTTCTTTCTCTGAGCACCTTGCTTCCATCTGCTTCTCAAAAGGGCCAAAATGCTGTACCTTGAAGTTCTTTCATTATTCACAGGAAGTGTCACATAGTTTAATTATAATGCAAATTGGACATGATTTATATCTAGACAAGACATTTCATTTAGTACCAAATAGCAGGAATGAAAATTACTCTATTTTCTATCTATAAAATTGTTCGGTCTTTGCTGGATTGCAAATTTTGTTCAGGCTTGCTTAATACAGTTTAAAGTTCTCTATTAAATATTAAGTGGGATCCAAACTGTCACATTTACAAAGTGTTGCTGCATACAGGAGTGTAATTTAATGTCTACTGTCAGGGATAAATTCATAGACTATAGATTTTAGTCCTGACAGTGCCACTAACTGAAGGGAGTGAAGGCGCTTCCCTCAGTTCTCCAGGCTCATTTTTCTCTGACTATGGAATATTTATCATGGCAAGTACCTATAACATGTGGGGTGAATGGCTTAAGTTGTTGATGCAGCTAAGTTGGGGTTTGCTTCTACAGAAACTGTTAAAGTATCCAAAACTAAGTTTTAATCTGGTTTGAAGTAGTTTGTTCATGGGAACCTAATGATGTTTGCAGAAACTTCAGGAGTGGGAATATTAAAATGTCATTTTCAGTTTTGCTTTTTGGAGGTTATGCCTCTCTTCTCCTGTTGAGTTTTCATGGCTTGCCAGTGATACTAATGCGTATGTTAATCCATTTAATTATAGTAAGGATTGGTGAAACAGCAACAAGTATCAACTGTCCAAATTCTCTTAAAAATCCACAGAATTATTTAAAATACTGTGTGCATCCAGCTCTGACCATGGCAGTGGGGTGGAACTAGATGGCCTTTCAGGGATCTTCCAACCCAAACCATTCTGTGGTTCTGTGTCAGCACTAGGATTGCGTAATGTGTTATGAAATAATATAAAATAAGAAAAATATGGAAGTTTAAAATCCTCATAAAACAAAATTTCAAATGTCTTTTCAAAAGACAGTAGTAGAATAACGACTCATTAAAGGTTTTTTTTTTTATGTAAAACAGTGTTGACAATCAATATTACAGAATATGGATCAGATACTTTCTGATACTCTTCAGTTATATTTCCAGCAAGTTATTGAAATAGACAACTTGCTAATGGATATCAGTAAATCACCTCTAATTATCAATATAGTCATTGGCAGGCAATTATAAATCAACAAAGACCACAAACTGGAGAGATAAGCTATGCAATGGTAAGGAAAAAGGCAAAATAATAACACTATGCTGTGTAACAGGCAGAATTTAATGATCTGTAGAGCTGAAGGGGACTTCTAAAATCAAAAGAAGAACGATAGGATGGTGTTCAAAAAGGAGTGATAGACAAATAAGAAGATAGTGAATGCTCAGAAGGATAATTAATATGGATCTGAGTAATCCAACTGGTTAATTGCACATGAAAGTCTTTTTTTTCTGTTTTCTTGGAAATGACAGAAACTGCTTCAAGTTAAAAGCAGCCACTGGCAGTGTGAATTGTGTTTCTCAGCAGTTCCAGAGCTGGCTCCTCTGCAGAGCTACAACAGTAATGCCCTCTGCTTTGCCTCACTTATAGTCACAGTACTGGAACTGTGAAGCAGTGGTAAGAAATTGGGAGAAATATTATAATATTGGAGGGGTTTTTTTAATTAAATTTTCAATACTGTTAATGTGCAGCTGAAATAGACTTTCTAATATTTTGCACACCAGAAAAATGAGGTTGCAAAGATCTTTGAACACGTTTGATAATTGCTCTCCTGAGATCCAAGGCTGGCTCGTGCTCTGGTGAGTGTTTTTGATTTCCCTGCCTACATTCTGGTGTTTTAAACTAAAAGCTATGGTTTTAAACTAAAAGAGGGAAAATTCAGGCTGGATGTAAAGAAGAAATTCTTTACAATGAGGGTGGTAAAATACTGGCACAGGTTGCCCAGAGATGTGGTGGATGTGCCATCCCTGGAGACATTTAAGGCCAGGCTGGATGTGATTCTGGGCAACCTGGTCTAGTTGAGGATGTCCCTGCTTATGGCAAGGAGGTTGGACTAGATGACCTCTGAAGACTCCTGCTGATCTATGCCATTCTATAATTCTGTCCTGCTGCAGTCAGATGTATGCTGCCCCTGAGTGCTGATGGGAAAGGCTAATTGCCTCCTGAAGCTCAGAAGGACTGGAAAGAATCCTGGCATTTCAGGAGGGATGCGTTCTCTCACAGGTGGGGGAGCATTTCTCTGTGCTGGGGAGTAGAGCTCTGCCAAGAGGCAGGGCTCTTGCTATTTACTGCAGTGTGTTGGGATCCATGTTCCCTTAGAAAGCTGTTGTAAGTACATATTTTGGAACAAGATCTGCAGAGATATTATTTAGCAAGGGTTTGGTAGTACTGTGGGGTTGTTATGGTCATATCTGAGGACAGGCTCCAGGCCTAATCTTTATGTGCTTTCCCTTGTGTTTGTTGATACTTGGCTCAGGATATGCATGTCCCTTGACTTGAATTTAATCAGAGGGTACCTGGATGCTGTTCCTCAGTACTGTTGTTGTTTTCCTGTGTAATCATATGGGTGACTTCCATTGATATCATAATGTGAAATTACAGTTTAGGTTATCTGGTTCTAAAATATACTACTGTTATGACTGAAGTGCTTTACACACACATGTACATCAAAGCATTTGCATTAGTGTTGCAGGGAAACAGTTTGACACTTCAGTTTCAGTAAAACGCAGCCAGGAGATGCTTTGATCTAAGCACCAAATTGCTCCTTTGCAACAAACAGGACACACTTTGATGTAGTAAAGAAGAAAAATGAAAGTTTAATTCAGAATTAAGTTTTCCAACCTGGCTTTTTCAAACTTTTTTTTATGACATGATTTATCTGGGAGGCAGTCCTGTATCTATCTATGGGATCGCATCTCCTTCCTGAATGTACAGTCCAGGAAACTCAAGAATGGCCACATCTATTTGTTTAGGGGTGGGGATCGCATTAGGGGCCACGGTACCTTTGCAATTGTTAGGCTGAGGTGAAAGCTCAGCAGATTTGAAATAGGAAGCTGAACTTCTTTTCCCCCACAATATGGTCTGTGGTATTGACAGGCATTGCCAGGGTTGGGATCTTAAAAATTCCTCTCTGGAAAATTACCTCTTTTACAGAGTATATCTGTAGTCAAGGACACTTTCTCTTTGTCCTTGTCTGCGTAGCTATATGCCATGAAATAGCTGCTGTGGATAGTTCCAGGGCTGGCAGTGACTGGTAAAGGGATTTCTTTGATTCCTGTCCACTATTTATTGGCTCTTAATGGAGGAAGCAATTAAAAAAAAAAAACAGATTTTTTTAATTAAGAGTCATAGTTACTCTGAAAATAAATGCAAAAATATTCCGTTCTTCCCCGAAAGCCCAGTTCTTACATTGTGTCTAGGGCGTAATTTTAACAACTTTAAAAGAGACACTTTTAACTAAAAGCAGTGTAAGTGAAGGTAAAAATTTAAACTCTTAGAAGGGCTGTGAAATATGAAAGCTATTAAAGCAGTACAGAAGATTCTAGTCTAACCTTAGAAAAGGAGAAATGTTCTTTAAAAGAAGAATTCTAATGAGGGATGAACGATCACTGCCACCAGCAAGAAGGCAGAGAGCTTGTTCATGATTTGCCAGCAGGGCGTGTTTGGGTTGTTTGGCTTTGGAAGGATGGGAATAGTTTTTCCACCTGGGAAAACTGGAGTAGTCTGAGCAACCAAAAATCAGCCTGCCTGTGACAAAGCTTCAGAGTGTCCAACAGAAGGTACTGAATACCTTCTTGTCCCTAGATTGTAGCTTTTTGAGCTCTGCTTTGGACCTGAACTTTTTATTCCGTACCAGAAAAAAACCTAAAAGATGGTGCAGGTGGTAAGGAAAAAGGAAACAGGTATAAAAATGGCTGAAGATAAAATAAAAAGCAGGCAAGGGCTTATTGTAAAATATATCTCCCTGAAAGCATTGTTAGAAGCACTGTTTTTATATCTTTTAAACTGTTTCCTCCATCCAGTGTTTCCCACTGGACCATTAAGGAGACCAAAAGAGCCCCAGAAGCTTACTTGCCTCCATGGCAGCCAAACAACACTGCCCTGGAGATTATCTAATTTGTCTTCAGTTTGCTGAGCAAAGGGCCTCGCAAGGGTTCTATGGAGCCCTTCCTCACAGCTGATGTGCTCTTGTTACAGTTGTTATTGCTTAATAGTGCAAAAATGCCACAGCTGAAAACATCCCATCTCAAGAGGACGCATCTGAAGAGGAGGCTAGTGACAACTCAGCTACAAGCAGAGGGGAAAGTGAAGGAACATTAAATAGGCCTTAAAAATACCTCTGGTGGCCAGGGAGGAAGAGACAGCTGCCTGGAGAAAACCAGTCTGAGGGAGACAGCTGCTCTGTGGCAACTGCAGCATATACAAGAAGAGGAATTTCTCTGCCTGGGGCTATATTAACAGGAGACTGAAAGCAGTGATTATCCCTTTACTTGGTACTCATGAGGCCACACCTGGGGTGTTGATTTGTCCTCCCAAAACCATTGATAATTTGCAGGTTGATCAGCAGAAAGCTGTCAAGGATGATCAGCCCTGGAGCACTTGCTCTGTGCAGGGAGGCTGAAGAATGGGCCTTGCTCAGCCTGAGGAAGACAGCTTCAAGAGGACTTGACAGCATCTCCCCAGCACCTTCAAGAAGTTACTAAGAAGGACCTGTCCTTTTTACAGCAGTGCAGGCAGGGGGGCCAAAAGACAACAGACAAATTGGAAGAAGAAAGGCTCCAACTTTTCCCCATGGGAAAAGCCCAGGGAGGTTGTGTGGTTTCTGTCCTTGGAGGTGTTCAAGACCTCCCTGGATGCACCTCTGAGCAGACTGGTTTGCCCTCATGGCAAGCCCTGCTGGGTGCAGCAGCTTGGACCAGAGACCTTCTGACACCCCAGCCAGTCCAAGTTAGTTTGGGATTCTGATGAATAACTTAGATTTACAACCCCCTTCAGCACAGGTGTCACTGATTCCTCTTCACGTAGATGGTCACATCATCACGTGAAAATAGAATTTGGTTTACCCTGTTTTAATGGGAGAGATTCTAGCTGTCTGCTTTAGAGATACTCAGCTAAACTACTTGTTATAGTCAGTGGCAAGAAACAGGTATTTCTAATGCATGATGCATCTTCTCCTAAGGAGCCATTTGAAGTAGTTGTTCAGTGAATTGCATCCTGAAAGCACCCGACTCTCATTGATTGTAAATGGGGGCCAGATAACTGTCTGTCAGATGTACACTTAGATGACGTTCCAGACATCTGAAGCTGGGTGAGATGGATCTCACTCTTAATATTTTTGCTTGAAGGGGTTTTAATGTCTTTTGTGGAAACCAAGATTGTTGTGGGAATATAGTTTACAATTAATTCTCTGTGGCTTACTTGAGTTGGATAGGATGAGCAACAGGCGATGTTATCAGTTGGAAATTTGGACCTTCAGAAATTATTTTGAAACTCAGACACAGATTTCTCTTTTCTCTAACTAGAGGACTGCAGGATAATGTCATCCTGCTCCCCTTTTTTTTCATTTCTTTTTTGCTTTTCCAAAGGCAAAAGGGCCACACATACCATTCAGTATCTGATTGCTAGCCAATGGCACTGTAATAAAATGGATAACTCTTAGTTTAAATGTTCACCTTTCCATATGAAGGAAATGTCATTGAAAGGTAGGTAGCAGTGCACTAGGAATGCAAGTGTTTAATTTTAAGTTCAAAATCAAAGCAACTGAAGAAAAAGGGAGAATTATGGATTTGACTAATTATGCTCCTATGAGCTCCTAACATTCCTGTGTCTGCTCAGTATGTTGGTTCTTTCCTACCTACACTTCAGAGAGGCAGAGCTGACCAAAGTGGAGGAGGACTGTAAATACTCCCTTATTATTCCAGTTCCTTGTCTGCATCGCCTTTTCACCTTTCTTGGTATCCTGTCTTCATCAATCCCACAGGATGATTCTGCAGGAGCTGCTGCTTTATATATGGGTTTACATTGCCGGTTTAAACCAAATGAAAACAACAGCTTAATGCATCAGCTTTTTGCCAGCAGCTGAAGTGACAATATTGGATCAAATTATATTTGAACGTATGTATGGATGCATTTCTGGAATAACTATAAGCAGGATGTGATGTGGTTTGAACTCAGGTTATTTTGATGAGAGGAAATTCATGAGGTCAGAGGCCAGATTTTAGTTACTGAAAAATTGAGTTAGTTTTACCAAGAAAATGTCCCAGGGAGGGACATGGTAAATGACCTCTTCTCTTCTTGGGAAACAAACAAACAAGTTAGATATTTTGACTTAAAGAATATCAGATTTTCATCGAAAAGACGCGAATTTGGCGGTGGTAGATGGTGTAACTGAAGGCTAAGTAATGAAGGAATCTTTTTCCCCTATTTAATAAATTAAAAGGCATTTTGTAAAATTTCTAAGTGGGTACATATTAAGAACCATATGTAATACACATCTTGCCAGTTGCCCTTTTCTCTGCTGTATTTCGTAATCAGTGTACGTGTCAAAACCTCATTTTGAAAAGCAGATATTTTATATGCAGTTTGGGGGTCCCAAGTTCCTGGGCAGTGGCATGCTCTTTGCTTTACTATTGAGTAGTCATCTATTTTAAAGTGTCCATTTGCCTAAGCCACTGTCATGCATCTTTTGTTGCTGGCTCTCAAATGATTTGAATCTTACAGGGTGCGATGTGTCTGGTGCTTTCATATGGCTCTAAGAACAATTTCCACTGCCTGTTAACATGTGTTAGGTCATGCTTCCTACTGTGGAAAAGCTTCCTCTGCAGCCTTTTTCTTGCTCTTACTCTCTGATGTTCAGGGCTACACCACCACTGCTGTTGCCGTTCTATATGACATGTCGCAGCCATCATATTGTCTGCTGCATCTCACCTTACCCAGTCTTTGATCTGGATTTCATGTGCATGATGGAGACTGTAGTCTTCATAGAAAGGTTACATAGTCCTTGTGTGAAAAGGAACATGCTCAGTGCAATTAAGGCAAAAAATCTAAAGAGAACAGTATAAATGCTCTGTTTGCAGCGATTTGTTTTTATTCCTCAAAATTAGTCTTCCTCCTGCACGTGTAAATACACATAGCACAGGTCTTTTAAAGCAGTGCTCACTTTTTTGAATACTTACTGTTGTGTTGTCCTATGTGCCACAGATCAAACTCATTTCACTGATAATGAAGCTCTGAAACGGAGACTCTGCATACACATGTATGCACATATAAAAACTCTCAGTAAACTGACAATATTGTGTATGTTCATTCATTAATCTGCATACCATCTGAAGTATACACTGAGGAGCTATTAAAGGTTCCTGTAGAGTTTACTTATAAATAAACAGATGTGCAGGGCAACTTTTCAAAATCAAACACAGGGACAGTAGTAGCACCAGTGTTAAACCTCAGGTAGCTCTTGGTTGTAATCCTCAACTTACTCTTCTAGCCAGACTCACTGAGTCCTAGGAACCACTCAAACCCTCCAAGCACTAATATTTAGCTCATGTAGCTGTCTGAGATTCTACAAAGCTCAAAATGATCCTTGTAGTACAATAAAAGCTAGTTTTGGATGCCAGCTTGTGCAGAACAGTTACATAGGTGAGTACATTTTAAGGGAGTAAATTATGTTGTGGTATTCAAATAGCAAAAGCAACTATTATGAGAAACTCTTATCTTTGGAAATGCTGTTGAAAATCAATTACATTCAACTTGGGTATAATAAAACTTAGTTAATTCAAAGAAAAGGGGGGCACAAAACCAATTTGGATAAGTATGTGTTTTTAATGAGTGGAGGCATTATTCATGCAATAAGCAGTCATGACAGTATTTTCATCCTGAATTTTCAACCCCCTTTCCCATAATAATCAATTAAAAAAAGGGAGGTTTATATATTTACTTTTTTCAAACTACTGTAATATAACCTAATACTTGGGAAGTATTTTGAGATCACAGGATGACATGGTATGGAAGTGCAATGTGTTTATTAGTATTATTAGCAATTGATGAATTCTCTGTCTGTTCTTTCAGGATTTTCTTCTTTCAGTTGCACATTTTTAATTGCTTAGTGAAATGATGTAGTCATATCTCAGAGTTGGTTTCATTGGAATTATTGATGGCTGAAGCAGCACCCAGGCTGGGAAAACTGTTCTGTGATCAAAGCCTGCAAGTAATGTTTTAGTGAAGTTAAGAATTCAGTCTCTAATTAAAAAATGAAAGAGGGAGCATGGCTTTCAAAGTGCATGTTTTCTGCAAAGGAAACAGTCACTTCTTATTTATTCAGAAGTACTTATTGCAGTATTTAAAAAGAAGGGTAACAGTAATGACTGAAGCTTGCAATCCTGAGAATCTTTTTCACCTGCAGCACTGTTCTTTCATACCTGCTAGTGTACTTTATTCTGCTTAGTTATAGAAGCTGTATGTAGGAAAGGGAATTCATTTTCGGATGGGCTTCAATATTTGTGAATACTTCATTTTTTTGTATTGGAACCCGAGAATTTTGAATCTTCAAGGGGCTAGCTTTTTTAGCTTGACTGAATGCACAGGTCAATGTTTGCAATTTTTAAATGTGTTCTTTAGAACAATAGGTTTAATGCTTAATTCTGATCTGAGTGAGTATCACCTTCTGAAAGTCCATATCTTGTCTCACTGATGGCTGAGGATGCACAGGACAGCTGTGGAGCATTTCTAGTCAAGTGGGATGAATCTTTACCTTCATTAGGAACATGTCAGTGAAATGTTTGGGCTGCTGATAATGTTTAGGAAATTCTCATAGATCTTTTATAGCATTTTGACTCATGATTTTGTGCAGTGGAATGTGGTGCTACCCGAGTTACCTGGGAAAGCACACTTTGTTCACATTTCTCAGACTTACTGGGTTGTGCGTGGGAAATCACAGGATCAAACTGCTGTGCACGTGGCATGATGGGCTTAGGAACCTGGGTGAATTTAACTGCACTAGAGGACTGAGTGACAGATGGAAGGTATTGGGTCTGGAGGAAGTTCAAGCAGACCAAAACAGAGGATGACTTTTACATGCATTATGAACAAAAGGAGATAGGCCAAGCGTTGCAAGAGTGTAGTTTTCTCTTCTTAAACAGCCCTTCCATTTTTCTGTGTAGTTTATATCTTTTCTCATTGGGTCTTTTTGGGTACCTGTCTTATCAGAAATGAATATATATATTCCCAGGGATATGAGAATCTTCCATTGAATAAGAGCAGTTGCAATCCAGCATGTTGTGTGGAAGACCCACCGCATATTTCATCCTCTTTGTGAAACCCGTCATACATTCTCCAAAAGAATTAATTTTTACCATTTGCATGGTATTGATCAGCACTTCCTGAACCATTTTCATCCCTAATGAAGGCTGCAGAGAGCTTTGCATCATTCCGCTTGCAATCTCAAGAGCTCTTTTTACACTGCTTTTTTGAGGACTTGCTTCCTTGGGAGGGTTTATTACTGTATGAATGAAAATGCTTTTCTGAAGCTGTTAATCATTGCAGGATTTAAAAGGACTAATTGAGAATATTTCTCATTATTATTAAACTCTCAGGGGTGCCATAGGGCCGTGCACAATTTCATAATCAAAACCTGCAATTTGCCTTTGCTTCTTGTGCCCTTTGGCTCAGTGGTACATACGTGAATTTTAAGAAGAGCGGCCAACATTCCCCCACCCCAGGGAGTAAAATGTGCTTTTTATCATTCTCTCATCAGCTGCTGCCTCCTCTCAGCAGTGAGATTGTTTTGACAAGTGTTATTTTGTCTGAACCATATTTGATTATGGAAGGGCACAAACTAATCAAAAGAACTTCCTAATGTTGTGAACTCTTGGGCTGCAATATAATCTTCCCAATGAAGTGGAGGGGGATTCATCATGTGAACCAGTTTGAAATTGGTTGAGGCAAATCACCCAACAGTGTATAGTCAGGAGCATTTATTCTCTGTCACAGGATGTGCTAGATAAGGGTAATAGGCTATTTCTATGACTCTTTGATGTTGAACTTGAGCATTTCAGGTGCTAGGTAGAGTGATATACCGGTTATGCACTGTACCTAAAGATTGTGCTTGAAGTAGCCTGCTAGCATTGGATAATAATGATAAGGCCCATCAGTGAAGCTTTTATACCTACAGCTAGTGTCACCAGAATGATTCTTTCTGTGCAATGCACTGAACTGCAGACAATTAGGATGTTGGGTAGAGAATACTGTTTGTCAGTGTCCAGTTCTGCAGGAGGTTGCATTGTTCTTTTGTAGCTCTTATGAACCAATTTTCGGCCTGCATCCAGTTTACTTCAACAGTTTTCTTTGGAGTGAGCATTCCCTCCAAGACAGAGAGTATCACAACTGCTGAGGTTGAAAGGGACCACTGAGAGGTCATCTTATCTTACCCTGCTTCTCAGGCAATGCCACCCAGAGCCAGTTGCCCAAGACTGTATCCAGATGGTTTTTGACTATCTCCAAGAATGTGACCACTTCTCTGAGCAACCTGTACCAGTGCTTGGTCATTGTTGCAATAAAAGTGCTTCTTGACGTTCGGTTCTATTGAAAAGAGTCTAGCTCTGTCCTTTTTGCACCCTCCCTGCACATACTTATATGCATTGGTAAGAGCTTCCTGAGCCTTCACCTTTCCAGGCTGAACAGTCCCAGATCTCTTAGCTTTTCTTCATGTGACATGCTCCAGACTCTTAATCATCCTTGTGCCCATCAGTGAAGTCTTTTCAGTATGACCATCTCTCTCTCGTACTGGGAAGGCCTGAACTGGACCCAGCATTCCATATGTGGCCTCACCAGCGCTGAGCAGAGGGGAAGGATCACTTCCCTCGACCTGCTGGCAATACTTTGTCCCATGGAGCGGAAGATACCATTTGCCTTCTTCACAGTAGGGCCATCTTGCTGGTTCATGTTCAATTCAGGGTTCACCAGCACCCCCATCTCCTTTTTTGACAAGCTGCTTTCTTGCTGGCTGCGTTTCATCAACTCTCTTATTTTAACATAGATTCCTTTTAGGTAGTTCTTCTTAAATGTTTTGATATTGGAATGTGCAAACATGTAATTGCAGCATGACAAAATCAATTGTCAAAAATGTTTTTTCATTCTATTGATATATTAATCTCTTTATCAGATATTTAATGTATTTTTCCACACAGATTTCCTGAAATGTAATTCTGCAGTCTTTAATAATGCTTTTAGTATGGTCTTACCAGGCATTGTAAATTAAATGAATTTGCAGCAGTTACGCTTTGAACTGGCATAAAGGAGCTTTATGCATAAAAATCCTGTTCTGTTTGGGATAGATTTGAACTTTTTTCTTTTCCTTTAAATCTACATAATCCTAGCTGTGTAGAAATGCACCTCTGTGTTTTGAGGGCTTCATTGATTCAAGCCTATTGACACGACAGACCTCTCCTGTTGATCTTGTTCTCTCATTTTATTCTAGTAGAAGTATCTAATATTCTGAATGGCTTCTTATGTATAATATATGCAGATAGAAACTCCAGTGTCACAATCTAATTCGATTAGTAATAAGGAGTGAAGATACTGAAGTTACTGCAAAAGTTAAGCCAATGTTCATGGGTCTTGAGAGGAGTGAAGGCTGGCCTTGCCCATACTTGGTCATTTGAGAACATCTATATAGGAAGTAGAAAAATGGTGGCCTAAATGATAGGATGGTGGGCTGGCATTTTAAAATTGAGGAGCTTTTCACACACTGGCTTTGGGCAACTTTGGACATTTGGCTGCATGTGTCTGCCTTAGTTATCTAACCTGTAAATTGCATGCAATATCTAATCTAGAGTAGAAAACAATATAAACAAACAAACACCACCTTACTAGTGATCTACTGTTGACTTTCTATATAGAAATGCTACCAGATTGATTTACATGTGTCACCATTAGCACGGAGACTATTTATACCTACATAGGTAGGAAAAATGTTCAATTCAGGGTTCTGACAAAGCACTCTGGTGCAATTAGAAGAACATAATGTCAAGAGTATGCGAGAAGCATTGCTGGAGAACTGGGGAGATATTGCCAGCAGGTACAAGGTACTAGCAGCCAGTGAGCTAAACTTTTGTCTTGAATAGTAAGTCATCAGTCCAGCAACAGTGGGAACTAGCAAACCAATACCTCTCTTCAAGCCAGCTCCAGCAAGAATGATGGCAGTATTCCTCCAAAACATGGGAGGAGTCAAAATGAAGTGTTAGGATGAAGCGATTCAAGAGACACGAAGACTGTAAGCCTCAAATTGGCAGATAGTCTGTGTCTCAGTTTGAAACTTAACCTACTAATTGTGAAGTTGGTCTATCTGTTTCTGACTTGTGGAGTGATAATTAAAATCCTCTTTACAACGGAAACTCAAATGCAACACTAAATACGACATAGGTCCTCACCTGTGTAGTTCATTCCTGCCATCCTTCTCACTGCGGAGTCTGGCTGCAGTTCTGGTTTCCTACATCACCCATCAAGCTTTAAATATGAGAATAAAATCTTCTTGTTTCAGCTTCAGTTCTGAAGTGACATTTATTGGAACCATCCAGGACCTTGCTGTGTATTTAGTATATAAATACACGAATATGAGAGTGTGAGAGAGATGGGCACTAAACTGACAAAGACATCATTTTGGAGTGTGTATTAAAAATGAATTTCAGTAAATTAGATGTTATAAATTAAAAGAATTAATCTTAAAAATTGCTGGTACAATTAGGCTGTGTTATTATTCTGATGCCAATTTAGTTCCATTTATTCTTGTTAAACTCACCATTCTAAATTTGCACATGAGTTTCAGATGATTAAAGATCTTGATAGCACCAACCAGAATTACACAATAAAGCATGTTACAGCTGTTCTTTAATTATAATGGGTGGTGGGCACACCTTTCATCCCTGAAAGCCATTTAGTGCCATTAAAATATTGCGTGGGTTTGATTATTCATGAATTTATGTTGTATTCACTATCTCAACACATTTAAAGTTTTACGGTTTACTGCTGTGTCCTCAAAGTAGAAAAAATGGACCTAAGCCTGTAGCATTTATTCAAGCCAAACTCTTCCTGCCTGAGAAGGAACTGCAAAGGCCAATATAGATATAATACAGTTAAAATCTGTCTGTGATAACAGCCATGACTGCTGAGGAGAGAGGAATATGTTATTTGGTGCTGATTGTTTGCCCAGAATCTCCTAATGAGTTAAAATGGAAGTAATTAAAAAGAGGCCAAATGTTAAGGGAAAAGGGAAAATTTCCCTAGCAACTATTCCAAAGCCTGTTACTGGGTTCAGTCAGAGAGAGGGGGAATCTGTATCTCACTTAAAGCTCTGAGACAAGGAAGGTATGATTAGAAATGTCACTAGATAGGAGTTAGTCAGATGGCTTTCCTATCTTTTCTGGTTTTAGTATCTCCGTAGTCTTCAGGATGAACTGGCCCCATAAGCAAGAGCTGTGAGTCATTATTCATAGATAACTAAATTATATGCTTATCTGTGTTCTTCTAAGTCACCACTTGTTTCATAGCTCAATGGCTGTACTGATGTCATATCACTGGTATTCCAGGCGTGCTGGGTTGTAGACCCACAGTGTCATAGCCTCTTCTACTTCACACTGGGCAAATCCAGCAGATCTTGCAAGCAGCTAATGTCTGTGGATTTGTGCTTTGTATTCTGTGTATTCACAAATAAATGTAGGCCTTTCTTGATAACCATAGCCAACTGTCAAAGCTAATGTAGAGATTTATGAAGATAAGATGAGAGAGTTGAGTCTGTTCAGCTTGGAGAAGAGAAGGCTGCATGGAGATCTCATAGCAGCCTTCCAATATCTGAAGGGGGCCTATAGGAATGCTGGGGAGGGACTCTTCATGAGGGACTGTAGTGAGAGGACAAGGGCTAACAGGTTAAGACTTCAACAGGGGAAGTTTAGACTGGATCTAAAGAAGAAATTCTTTACTGTAAGGGTGATGAGGCAGTGGAATGGGTTGCCCAGGGAAGTTGTGAATGCCCCATCACTGGCGGTGTTCAAGGCTGGGCTGGACATAGCATTGGGTGGCATGGTTTAGTAGGAGTGTCCTTGCCCCTGCCAGGGGGATTGGAACTAGATGATCTTAAGGTCCTTTCCAACCCTAACTATTCTATGATTCTATGTTTTTGTGGTTGTATAGGCAGTAGAAGAATCAATAATAATAAAGGATCCAATTCAGCCTTTATATCAGTTTATGTAAAGCAGTAGAATTATTATTCGCTGACATCAACTGAATTTGGCATAAAGAGAGGCTGGGGAAGGTTTTTCTTTTAAAGAATTTTTCATCTCTGCTCATCCAAAGTAGTGTTTGCTTTCAAGGTTTATTTGAAGTAGTTGAATGACTCCTTTGCAGCAGGGAAGCTGTTTGCACAGTGCTGTCAGTGACATCCCTTTCTTGCTATGTCTGTCTTGTGGAAGTGAGGCTCATGCGAGAACAAGAGATGGGAAGAGGTTGTACTTTACATGTAACTTATGCTTCTGTTGGTTGGCTGAATTTTTCTGGTGGTTTTATGTTGAAGAAAAGCCCTTCAATGTGGATGCTCTGGAGCTAGCAGAATTAACTGTCAGGGTACGATTTTTATCCAGGAAGCTTAAGACTACGTGCTCCATTGTTGTTAGTACAAGCTTTTCCTACTTATATGTCTCCTGATCAACAGAGAGTTAAGGATTTAATATTTTTTCTCTTGAAAAAGAGCACAGTGAGAGTTCGATGAACAGACACTTTTATAATAAAACTCCATCTCACTGAAGCTGTCGATTGCCAGCAATTGCGTGACACTGAACTGTTTTTCTTTCACTATTATCACACAGTGACTTAAATGTGATGAGGCATTGGAAAGATTGAATTATTTTAATTTTCCTTTTTTCACTGGATTCTGAAGCCATTGTGTTTTATTTTGAGGTAAATTATCCTATTTATCTTGTCTGCATAAATACCTTTATGAATAATGCAAGAAGCTGGGATGCTAAAAGTAAAAAATACAGACCTGTCCTTGAAGGGTAGGATTAACATCCTGTAATAACTTATTCAATACCAGCTGGTGCCTTTACAACACAAAATATGCCCTTTTTGGGCTTTTGCAAAGACATAGTAGTGGAGCTTTGCCAGATGCATTAACAGTTCTGTACTAATGGCAATCACATAGCTGCATAAGATAAAAGCAGGCAATGGGAAGGGTCTGTACTGGATCTCCTTTTGCATGGACCTTGTAAGAAGGCTTGAATGGGAAAAACCTGCTAAAATAGGTCCACGGGGGTAAGAGCAGCAATGTCTTATGTTGAATTACAGCTAGAAGTGACAGATATTACACATAATGCAAAGATAGTGCAGATATTTACCTGGAGCCTACAGAGGCACATTAAGGTTATGGAAAATTTTCAGTTCCCAAGGAAATACTAACCTGCCTGTTCCACTTTAAACTATCTAGCTATTAATGCTAGTATACAGAAAGCCCACACAAATTTGGCAATCGATAATGTGTTTTCACTGACTGTGATCAGGGTTTAGCCATGTGGGAGAAAAAGGTGAAGAAGATGTACAGACCAAGGTTCCTCCATCCGTGGCAGGATGCTGCAAGAGGGCATAACCTGAAGCCCTGACAGCCATGTGCTTGCTCGAGCATTGAGGGGGAACAAAACCTAAAGTGTGGGTCACAGACAGAAAACATGCACCCATTGTTTCCCCTTGCTTGTGCCATTACAGACTTTCTGAACAGGTTTTTCTGTGCTCCTTTAAAGAATGAGGATGGCTTTTATGCTGCTTTCACTCTTGGGTCACAGGTATATGCTTTCATTTCAGCTTAACATAACTTCATGGAGAAAGTATATACAGTGTGTTCTGGTAAGCACCTGCACCCATAAAGCACACAAATAGTACATGTGCAGCTGAAATTCTATAGCAAAACCCCAGACAGACAGGAAGATATTAATCCTGAGGCATGTATGCAAATGTAGTGCTAGGATCTAAAGCTGGAAAAGTCAAGATGAAGAAAGATGAATTAATTCCATTATATATAGCAACATCTTCCTATGCAGAAAAAAAAAATCCTCAAAAAGGTGTTT
Source organism: Forpus xanthops (assembly GCA_032466535.1). Classification (NCBI taxonomy): domain Eukaryota; kingdom Metazoa; phylum Chordata; class Aves; order Psittaciformes; family Psittacidae; genus Forpus; species Forpus xanthops. The sequence continues at coordinate 7,945 of JASSUY010011324.1, read as the reverse complement.
TCAAAAGCCATGGTATGTCCAGATAGAAATGACACATTAAGTGTACTGAGTAATGTTGCGGTTTCTGACAAACTATTTTATAAAGCTGTTATTTGCAGTTTCCTCTTGGTATTACGAGCACCTTAAATGCTTCTGAATTTCTAAACCAAATCCATAATGCTTTCCTGTACTTGCAGAGATATGTTTATACATATGCTGCAAATAATGCACAGCATCACGGAAGCTTACAGACCTAGTCATAATATTTTCTCCCTTTTTAGTGTTTATGTACATCATTTTAAGTACAGGAGGAAGAAACTGTGAGGTATTAGACAAGTAGAAAAGCCACTAATGGTTTTCTCTATTCCATGCTCTTCATGCATATTATATTACATGATGCTCCTAAAGACTTGTTGACAAAGAAATAACGGCTTGATGCAGAAGCAGCAAGCATTACTTCCCCCTTCTCTTCCCTGCACCATCAGGCCAGCATATGCACACACACGCACACACACAGAGATGCAGGAGGAGGCTGTGCTGTGGGGCATGAAGGTGCTCTGGTTTTAGCCTGGAGAGGAACAGGGCACCTCCTGTAAGCTGGGGATGGCTCTGGGGGAGGAGAGCAGGTAGCGGGGAGAAGCTTCAAGTGGTTTTTGCTAGTTGGTTCTATATCAGTAGTGTCTCCTACGGCAGATCTTCCCAAAGCAGCCCACACAGTGCCTGCTTTTCCTATGCCCTCTGCCCGGCGTGGGTAGTGCTGTTTTGGTGTAACTCCATTGGCTTGAGGAGGTCAAGGAAGTAAAGGAAGAACCTCTGCAGCTGAAAGTGAATCCCATTTTTACAGCTCTGCTGGTTTAAGAAGTTGGCTTGTGTTTCCCTAAACATCAGTGGACAAGAGCTATATATGGGTACAGTACTGTCACAATCAAGTCATCCAGCCTTGAATTAGTACTGTGTTATTTTATTCTTCTGACATAATTGCAAGAGACTTTAACTGATGCTGCTCTTCTTCCACTGAGTAAACTGCTTCTTAGTTTTGATATCCTGGCAGACAGGCTGTCTGAAAAGTAATTACCAGCCAATTAGCATCCTGTACCAGGAGCCTAAATCAAATACACTTTCCAAAGTGCTTAAGTTTAGAAATGAACTGTAGGAAAACACTATCGATTTTGTAAATGAAAAATTCAGAATGGAATGGATAGAGGTCCTGTACAGAACTGACCCAAGGAAGCAGTCTTTAAACAGGAATATTCTCTGATTCAACACTGGGGAAGTAAAGAAATCAAGAAGAAGGATTCATTTTCAGTTGACCTGCAATAGCAAAGTCATTCACTTTCCAAATAGGATTAAACTCGTTCCTTCAGCCATGACATGTGAAAAGATCTTGGTTATAAATTCTGTTTGCTGTAATGAATTGAAAGTGTCTGAGTTTGTGAGCAGCACTCATTGTTGATGGACAGCTAGATTTGAGCAGGGTTTTAACACTAAAATTAGCTTCTACTAAATAAAAAGTACAGAAAAGGTGGCAGCAGTGACAGACTTAAAAGCATAAAAAATCTTTATTGTTAGATGGAAGCTGAGTACAGCTAGAAATAAATAGTGGTTATTGCCCTGTTATGTAGATAACTTGCCTCATTCCTGAGTGAGAGTGAGCACAAAACTGGAAAACAGCATTTCTTTAGGTTTCTCAGCTGTATTTCAACAAGAATAAATAGTTACATAAATGAGGAAAAATAGAGCTTTTCTGTGGTATTGCTTTTAATACATAAGAAAATGGAATTGAAAAAGACTTCATTGGAATCAGTTTCAACATACATCAACATGCTTCCACTGCTGGTCATGAAACCACATTGATATGTTTTGTAAATTGAAATAAAAGCTGTGCTCTAGAGTTACTTAATAACCTGAACTCAGTCTTGCAACAGGATCGTGCAATGTTTGATGCTTGCAGAACTTGGTGTAGTTTAAAAATCTGTTTTACCCAAAATTATGCGTTTGGTGAACACAATTTCAGGCATATTTTAAATGTGCTAATTGCCAAGAACAAAATCTCCGTGGCTGAAAAAGGGCTAATATTTGTGACTAATGTGAGATTCATTTTCATTGTTAAGGTACCCAGCTGAACACTGTCCAAGATTTAGAGTAAATAAATATTAGCACAATATAGCATGAGCTAAACAGAGGAATGAAAATATAATAGCTTCTTAAATTACCACAAGGTTAACATATAATTAGTTTGCTAATTTAATTACAAACCTACAAATGGGCTGAAAAATGCTCAAAGGAGAGAAGCAGGCAGGTGCCAGCAGGGATTAGCCAGGGTTACTGGTAATTATAAGGTCTCTTAACTGTGTTAGAGACATTTAAAAACCTCCTTTATAAACCCAGCACGTGTTGAAACTCAGCAGGTTCTCGTCTTGCTGCACCTTTCTCTTGCTGCAGAATTGCTGTCATTTGCCTCACTCTTTTCCAGCTCCATGTCCTATGCAGCTGAAATTTGGGTTGCTTTTTCTGTTTCCCCCATGTCGCATGTATGAGGTGCTTATTTTGATCACATAAAAGAGATTTAAGTTTTGTTTGTGAAGTGCTCTGGGCACCTGAAGCACCAGAGAGCTGCCAATATCAGAATGAAAAACATAAATCCTGGAACAAATGCTTTTTCTTTCCCAGGTGTCCTGGGACAGGCAGTTTGTAAAGCAGGAATATTGTTGATACTGCCTTTTCAGTGGTGAGCCTACTCTGCAATGCTCTGTATGCACAGATAAACGTAACTTCTGAATTAAAAAAGCCCCAAACAAACAGAGAACAAAAGAACCCTGCCTGTTTGCTTTGTATTTTAAACAAATTGTGGTGTAAACAAGTGTCTTGTGAGTATTAGATTCCATGATGTATTGTTGTTCTTTTGTATTGTTGTTATTATGTGAGTTATGTTTTACATGCCTGTTGTTCGGAACCGTAATAAACCTTGATCCATCTATTAAAGAAAGACTTAAAAAGAAAAAACAAGTACAAAGTAAAGTAAAGTAAAATAAAAAACAAACCTAAAGCATTGGTGTCAAAGGAAATTAATTTCCTGGCTGGCTTGTGTTTTTCTCTGAGGCAGATATTGATGAGTGTGCAGAGGGGATCATTGAGTGTCACAACCATTCACGCTGTGTTAACCTCCCAGGGTGGTACCACTGTGAGTGCAGAAGCGGTTTCCATGACAATGGAAGCTACTCTCTATCTGGGGAGTCCTGTGTTGGTAAGCAATGATCAGCAGAGCACTTTCTTTCTTAACTCTTTCTGCATGGTGTTACAGAGTGACTATTGAGACGCTATTCTGAGCAGTTTTCCTCTGTTTATGACTGAAACAAGAACGCAAGCAAGCGTGTCTGTGTTTGTCAGCACCCTTGGCCATGTAGCGGGGGTCATCATTCAAGCTGCATCACGGCTTTGAGTGGTTATTACGGGAAGGAGACAGTTGGAGAGCCAAAGTGTGACTTAACTGCGCTTCACCATTTATCATCATGAGTTGCTGTAAAACTTGAAGTGAAAGTAGGCTTTCTGGGGAGCATCATAGGCCACAAGAGGGGAAGAGCTGGTTTTCCATTTTCCAAGTTCAGCATAGCAATACAAGAACACATTTGGGGTGTGTCTGAATTGCTTTGATTTGTTTGTTTTCCATGGTTTGGCATCTTCATCATTTTCTTCTAGAATTATGCAAATGGCATCAAGCTCTTTATGCATCAGATTTGCAGAATAAGGCCCTAAGATCATGAAGGGAGAGAAATTTGTAAAGGGTGCAGAAGAGTTTGTCGGTTGTTTTTGTAGGAGAAGGAAGGATGTTCCGTGAGGATCCATAACCATACTGACACATAAACTTCAAACCCTGATACTTACTGTAAAGTGGAACTAAGAATTTGTTAAAATGACAGACAGATAGCACTTCATGTTCTGGCTAAAGCACTATCTTCCATCATGTTACAGAGCTCGTTTGCATGCAGAGCGTTTAGAGTCAGGGTTAGTGTCAGTCACTCAATTTCAGATAGAGGAGGGTTCATCAGTTTAGCAACAGCATTTTGTCCTGGTATGTTTTAGAGACTGTATACTGAAATCCTAGACATGGATTTGGGCCACTGCTCTTCAGTGTGTTTTGAAGTGCTGCTTCTTCCTTCCTGAAAGAGGAGAATATTAAATAGGTATGCAATATTATTGAAGAATAGTAAATAGGCAAAGAGGAAAAAATATTAATCCCTCCTCCCCCCCAAATAATAATAATAATAATAATAATAATAATAATAATAATAGAAAATTATAATAACAACAACAACATATGAAAATCATAAGGCAGTGGGAGGGAGCACTCAGCTCTCACAGATTGCCCAAAGCCCTGGCAGCTGGGTTCTTCTGCTGGGTGCATTTATGTATCTGTTGTTTACCCCCTTTCTCTCTGTTTATGTGTAGGTGTTTTGGAGCTGAGTCGTTGCTTGCAGTGTCTCTGCAGTGCTTGCACAGCCTTTAAAAACGATATCTATATGGGAAGTGTTGGAATACCTCAGTGCTTCTCAAAGCTTTATTCTCGTTGACTAGGAGAAAACAGTGGAGTTTGTCACCTGGCAAGGAACAAATGTGTAAATCAACAGATGTGAGGGGAAGGTCATAATATTGCACTAGAGTTTAGGTCATAAGGATGTATGACTTAGCCAGGCCACTTCAAGCTTGGGAAAATGCTTTTATTGTTCACAGTATTAACCAAAGGCAGCTTTGGAAAGGAAATATACTTCTCTGGCCATGGTTTTATAGATGTCATCTTCATAAGGTGTTGGTGAGCAGGCTCAAATTAAGGGAATGTCTAATTTCCAGCAGTAGCATTTTTATGAGGCGCTGGCCTTTCGCAAGTTTTTTTTAAGAACATTGCTTGCAGACAAAAGACAATTGCTGTACTAAGGTGCTAGCAAAGCTTGCTTGGCAATTAAAACGCGGAGCTGGAGTTGCTGGGTTGGCTTTTTCTTGTTGTCTTTTCTTTTTTAATAGGAGTTTTGCTGCACTTGAAGGTAAACAAACAAAATACTTTATAGACAACTAGGAGTTGTCATATGATATGTATCCCAGTATTAACTACTGTCTACTGATACCATACTGTAGCAGCTGGTATACACTGTTTTTTTCCCAGCACTAAGTACGTGTTGCCAAATACTGCTGCTCCATAAGATAATCATTGAATAAACCCTCACAACTGAATTTTCAGTGATAATCAGAACCAAAAGAAGGGAAAATCTGGCAAAGAAATGCTGTCTTCTGGGAAGTCAGTAATGTCCCACAAAGCTCACTTCTACCTATAGCGGAAAAATAAAAGCAAATTAAATTATGCTTTGTAATTTCTCCCTGTCTTTAAATGAGACACTTATAGTCTGTACAGAGCTATCCAAAAGCTGGAGTGCAGAATTCCTGATTCCATATTTCTCATGATGTTCCATGTTTCTGAGTCTCTGCATTGTGATTTGCAAGCGCAGAAGGAAAAACACTCAAGGCAGCAGTCCCTGTCAGTTGTCTTTCTTTTCTGTTATTTAAGAATTACTGTCAGTTTTGTAAGGAAATTTAGTTCCACCCACCAAAACCCACAGACATAAAATACACCTTTTCTTAGAATTAACACATTGTTTTAGTTCTATCTGTCTTTCTTCTGTAAGATGGTTTATTTGTTCCCTCTTTTTAAGCCTCCCTTCTAGGTCTTGAAGGACCTGCTTCGCTTGCTGGTGCCACTCTAATGCTCCTAGTGATTGCTTCAGTGGTTGGGGCATCTCTACCATGATATGCTGGCAGAACCAACAGCCAAGTTTGCAATTTAGCAATGTATTCTGCCTCAAGAGATTCACCCCAAGGCAAAGCATTAACATGCCACCAAAGTAATTCTTTGGCTTTCTGGATATTGTCCTCCTGAATATTATGGAATTCATAAATTACAGCTCCTATTCTTCCTGGAATAGGAACATTCGGATCAATGTTAGAAATAGCTTCTTGAATTTTTGCAAGGGATTTCCAGTCTTTCTGAGGATTGGAATAGTCACTAGATTTGGCAGGAGGACTTGTTTGAGAAGCATCTAATTGCCTAGCAGTGATTGACATCTGATTCAAGGCAATAGTTTTTCCCTAAAACCCCTTTTTTAAGTCTATATAATGATCCCACAAAGCACATGAGTGTTTCTTGAATCATTATTAAGAAAAAGAGTCAAGACAACTTCAGTGTGATCAATCGTTCTATTCAGGAAAGAAGTCATCAGGAAGTTTTTCAATACTAGACAAAGATTGAATAGTTACAGGATCCATATATAAACAAGAAACAATACAGATTTCAGTATCACAAGGTACAGCATAAAGCCACAGCAAATACAATCAGAAATATACCTTTGTTCTGAGCTCCCATGGAGGTGTTTGTGGGAGAGACAAAATACACCATGTATTTTGTCCTGCAGGGTTGTAGCCAGACCTCACTGCAGTTTAGAGTAGCTGTTGTGGGGAAATAAGAGCTTGGATGATGGTGGGACTCAGTAGCCTGTGAAAGAAAAGTCTGTGTGCTTTAGTCTCCCACAGAAGTTGGGTGCAGCTGTGCTTGAGGCTCAAGTCTGAATGGATTTAAAATCAACTCCTGAAGCTTTCATATATTCCATAGTATGCTGCAGTGTTGGCTGTTGCCTAGATTAGAAAGTAAGAGAAAAGGAGGTTTATTCTTAGTTTATTGTGCCCCTTTTCTGTGTAAATCAAAAAGCTAGACCCATTCTTTGAAAATCTTCCTGTATGCCTGAAAACTGCTTTTCTGTCGTTTGTATCAGAGTATCCCTAGACCAACTCTTGCACCTGCTGGTTTATGACTTGTTTCTGTTCTGCTCATAGAATTTCTTAAAGTTCCTAGTATGAGAGTCTATGTCTATGGGTTTTATTCTGCACAGTAAAATTCGCTTTCTTACTTTATTTATTAAATTCTGATTCTTGTCTTAGAGAAAGGTGCATTTCATGTCTTCCAGGTAATTTTCTGTTTAGTCATTCCTATATTTCTAGAAAGCATCAGTAAATCCTATGTTCAGAATCTAATTTACTACGCAGTGCTATTTAGTAGACCATTATGCCTCTGTAGCATGAAAGTACTATCATAAATATTTTCTAACTAAAAGTGAGTCTGTTTAGAAATTTTCCTGTTCTCCATGATGACTCCAAATAACTTTAATTTAGAAAGAAGGTAAATACATTAAGTGACAAGTTGCCTGTGAAAAATGATACTTCAAAACAGTGTTTAGTTAACTTGTGTATACATTGGTTTGGGAGCCCAGCATGCATTTTTCACATTAACATTATACTGTAATGGTTTAATGTACCAAAACAGTTAAAATTAGCACATTAGTAGGATTCTTTCTTCTGCAACAGCTTATCATGATATTACAGAGCACCACTCTGCATGACTTGCTTGCACACATTTATTAAGGTGTTGTAGAAAAATAATACCATTAAAACCTGAATAGCCTTGAAAACTAAGCAGTGAAGCTAGTGATTGGTTTGAAATTCCAGTGAAACTGAGTTAATGAACTTGTGTTGGTATGTACAGTCGTGCTTATCTCCTACCCCATTCACATACATTGTCCATGGGACCCCTCATGGTATATGAGGCAAATTACTTCTTGTTACTGCCTAAAAGAGTGGAAAGGAAATTGCATCTCTGGGTCTTATCTCTGGGGATTCCATTTTGATTCTGATTCCTTGTCTGCCTGTGTTACCAGGCTGTCTTACTGTGCTTTGAGAGTATATTGAGAAACGAGCACATATCAGGTGGTTTGTTTGCTTTCTTTTTCCATCCACAAAATCATAGAATCATAGAATAATAGACTAGTTGGGGTGGGAAAGGACCTTAAGATCACCTAGTTCCAACCCCTCTGCTATGGGCAGGGACACCTCCCACTAAACCATGCCACCCAAGGCTATGTCCAACCTGGCC
>JASSUY010011323.1:0-57612 GCA_032466535.1 Forpus xanthops | reverse complement strand
AGGTCTCCCTGCCCATGACAGGGGGATTAGAACTAGATGATCTTAAGGTCCTTTCCAACCCTAACTATTCTATGATTCTGTGATTCTACTTCTATGATAAAAAGAGGACGTTTATACAATTTTAATCTTTACATTCTAGGTCTTGAAAAATGGCAAAGAAGATGCATATTTCATTGGTTTGCAACTCAGTGTTGACCAAAGGACAAGGTAGGCCAACCAGAGCCATTAAGTTTGCATTGTGCTTTAAAATAAAGAAATCTCCCTGAGTAGAGCAAAAATAATGAAGTCCTTGAAAAATTACACTGCAGATTATGTATTTTGAATATTTATTCATGAATTCTAGCTTCCTTTCTTCTACGATTTATATTAAGGAGATGCCCCAACTCAAAATTGTAGGTTAAAGTGCTCTTATTCCTCATCCTTAACTGCTGGGAGAAGACTGTAATAAAGGAAAAAAATGCAGCTTATTTTCTTTTTGTAGAATAAAGGTAGCTGCTGCCATTATAACTTCAGGGACACTGGTTTTCTTCAAGCCTTTTTGGATGTCAGTATCCAGCATCATTTTGATTTTTACATGTGAAGTTAATTTAGGCCTGGATTCAGTTCAGGCTGGGTCTTGAAGTGTCTGGATAGATGACTTGGTTCTCCTTATAGTCCACAGTGGTAATGAGAAGCTTCCAGAGTATAATTAGGATGTTAGGTGAGCCATATCACCTTCTGAAAATGAGGTGTCTCTGCTATTCCACTGGTTTTGTAAGGACCCTAAGATGAATATGCTTTTAAGTGAAGTACCTTCTGTATGTGCTTGGAGGGTGAGCCTGGGCTTCTCTGTGATTTGCAGCCCAATAGGAATATATCTCCTAATAAGTATTTGGTTACCTGGTTACGATTTTATTCTTTCGCTTTAATCTATATGGATGTGAACTTTTCCAAGGTTTGTATGGAAAGGCACATTGCCACTGGAATTTCCTTGTAGGTGCTTTGACATGCCATTTTTGTCTGCATGATGGAAATAGGAAAGACAAAAAAAGATGATGAATTTTACCAGTGTTATGAATAAAATTGCTTATCTCTGCAAGTAGGCACAAGGAATGCATGACTTGGGAGATATGCTGAGAGTTTGGGCTCTCTCATGCTGAGATAATGTCTCGTTTTCACATTGGTTATTTTGAGTATTGTCCTATCTGTTGCAAAAGCATCTGTGTACTGCTTAAATGCAGAGTAAACACAACTTCAACATACACACACCTATGTCTTTGTGCCGAGAGTAAGTTTAGTGCAATCAAGAAAGAGGCAAACTGACCAAAAAACCTTGTACATCTTAAACTATGGACTGCTATATTAAACGTATTGCAAAATTACTTTGTGTAATATGGAAATGATTCTATTTGTATGTTAAAGAAGTGTTTTGTTGGATTGTTTTTCTTAAGCTGGATGGATGGCACTCCAGTGGATTATTTGGCATGGGCACCCCATGAACCTAACTTTGCAAATAATGATGAAAACTGTGTAGTTATGTATAAGAATTTAGGTGAGTTTTGTATGTTTGTTCCCAAATTTCATTATTTGTGTGTTTGTGTCAGAATATTTGGCACCTCTTTCCCCCATTCTTTTTGCTCTTTTGTAAAATGTTACAGTAAACCACATTATTATTTTCAGGACCTAATATTTTTGTGCTTCTATGTTTACCTTAAGCCTAGCTCGGGGAAGTTCTGATGGAGGTTTGTGATTGTGTTGCCATAAAACTACTTTATGTTTTTTTCTTAAAATTGCCCTAATATTCCACTAAAACAGTGGTATTTCTAGTACCTGGTTTTACAGTGCTTTTAACATTTTGTAATTACAGTGTGTATAAAGTGACGTATTTAACCTAAATGTTGAGATAGAATAACTATAAACTGAGAGACTGAGATTTAGACGCTTCTTGTAAGAATGAGTGAAACTGATTTCTGTTTTACTAGTTCTGAATGTGGCATCATACAGTTCCCCATTTATCTTACATTCAGGATTTTGGAATGATATAAACTGCGGTTATCCAAATCCTTACATATGTGAAAGACACAACAGCTCCATTAATTCAACTGTTCCTCCAACAACATTTTCAACTCCAAGAGGATGTCATCCAGCTTGGCTTTCTTTTCATAACAAGGTACCATAGCAAATACAGTGCATGTTGGATGCTTGGCAAAGCATTAAACACAAAACAAGGCAATTATTTAATAATATTTTTTTCTTACTAGAATAAAATATGATTTTTTTTTGTGGGGAACTGGTTTGCTTGCCTCTCTGCTCTTTTGCAGGAAAGGTGCTTTTTTGATGCTTCTAACTGAGCATATTCAGTTGCAGCAGACAAGTCAGTCTAGTCATCTCTTCAAAAGTTTTGATGTGCATTTTTTAAAGAGTTTAGACAGAGTTCCTAAAGTACTGATGCTTTGATCTTGATGCTTTTTAACCAACCATAATTCTTTCTCAGTACTGAATATATTTTGTGTTCCTTAACTTTACTAACATGGTATGCTTCATACAGTCAAATAAACAGGCAGACTATCATGCATAACTTCGTACTGTTAGATGGCTGTCTATAAAAGGTCAGGTTTTGCTTATTTTATAGGGATTTCAGATCAAATGTAGTATGTGTCTTGTTGAGCAAAACACTTTCTTGAGACATTTAATTTCATACAAAACAAGGACCAGTACAAAAATCTCACTTAAAGCTGAATGTGTTTTTTTCAGATTAATGTATGCTTTTACTGCCTTTTCTCCATCCTGCTTTGCTGAAAGCAGTGGTTTTCAATCTGTGAGGGATATTGGAGGAAAGATAATACATAGAGAATTTGTTCTTGTTTTAGTGTTATAAAATATTTGGATCTTCGGAAGATGAACGCGTCACTTGGCATGCCGCACGAACAGCTTGCATGAATTTGGGAGGCAACCTGGCCACTATCCATAATGAACAAGTGCAAGGTACTGCATGTAATTTTGTAGCAACTATATGGGATGACATTTCATTTTTACAAGATGGCTGTTGTATTTGTGTGAATATGCACAGGGTTTGAATAATGATTGTGCACCTGATTTTCCTTCCAAAATGTCAAATTTATAATGAAATTTTCACCTGAATCTATCAAATTTTAATGTTGTCTTAGATAAACATATACATATATATTGTCCTGGCAGCCAAAACAGTGCTTTTTCTGCTTACATATGACGCCAGCCAGAGCCAGCAAGTTTCATTCCAAATGATGCAGTTTCACTAGGTGGCATTAACTTGCTGCAGCTTTTCTGTTGTCTCAAGCAGAACACTAGGGTGAGAATTAGCTTTCTTTGGGCATCTTAAGGCAGAGGTTTGACTGTGCATACACCTATCCATAACTCACCACTTAGATGTACCATTCTTTTCATTAGATGCGTTTATTTTAGTGAACCTAAGAGCTGTGCTCATGACTATGTGGGATGAGCAGAGGGAAATTACCTCATACATGAATAAACATGACATAAATTCAAATTAAAAATTGAGGAAGATTTTGATGGATGTTGATAACACCGTCATTTTAGAAATATTGTTATATACTACAGTGTTGAGAAACCAGTGTTGCACAACACATACTGTTTGTGAACTCAAAAGAGCATACTGAAAAATCAGCCATTATAAAACAAGACTGTGTTGTAGTCTGAGCAATTAAGTAGTTTAAATTTAGACTGCTGACATGAACTTATGTTTTCCACACGTGAAGAAATGAAGACTCAAACTTTCAAAACATAGTTAAATTCTCATCCAGCATAATTTCTGCAGCACAGATTTCAGGTGGTTGGTTCATGCACAGGGCTTGAATTCCAGCTAAAAGGCAGATGAGCAATAAAGCTATTAGCACAAAATTATTGTTACTGCTGGCAATGCAGGTATAAAGGCTTGAGTTCCTGCTACAGTCTCTGGCAGAAGCACAATGATAAAATTTGGCAAAGAAATCCACAGGTTTCCTGAAGTGAATATTGCATTTATTTTAAAAGGCTAAAGAAGGTGAATGATTGATAAAACATCCAGAAATTAATCTTTTTGTAGGGAAAAGTAGGCTCATAACAATGATTGCAGCAGTTGACAAAAGCCATGGTGTGTTTATTTTATCATAGTGTTTGATTAGTGGGTTGATGAATGCCAGCTCACCTAGCCTGTTCTATCTGTGTGATAGCCATGCTAGCTAAGGAACATAAGCAGCTTCCTGAACCATGCAAAGCTGTGGTAATTGATTTGCTTGTGATGAATAGTTCTATTGAGATTCATTTTAGGCAATCTGCTTGTGCCTTCTGCTCCTTGCTAAGACAGTTCAGGCTATTGACAGGTGTTCCAGAGAGAATGGAAACACTTTTGCAGCTCTGTAACAGTGCTGTTTGTGCAAAGGCACAAGTGATTGGTGCTGAGTGTTGTCTGATGCTATTACAGGGTAACCACTCTGGTGGGATTATCAAAGATGTATGTGATCTACATAGCTGTGTATTTGTGAGTCATGATATTGTGAGACTAGGATTCAAATATCCTGAGACATTATAAGAAACATTTCTATCATGCATTTGGGTCTCATCCCAGTACCAGATTAGGTACCTAGCTGAAGTATTTTGCCCAAAGCCACAGTTATACATCTGCTTCCCAGTTCATTAAACTCAAAAGATACTCCCTTTTCACCTTACCTTCTTGTATTCTCAACAATGAAGTGTTCTGTATTTTAGAAAAAAATATTTAATATCACCAAGTTTGGTGAGGTCAGATGTTTCAGTTGTCCTTCGCTAAAAGTATTTCTCTTTTTCTTTGCCTTTTTTTACTCTAGCTTTCCTCACCTTCCATATGAAAGATTTTGCTACTGATACATGGATTGGATTAAATGATATAAATCATGAAATGAAGTTCCTCTGGACAGATGGAACAGGAGTTTACTTTACAAACTGGGCGAAAGGCTTCCCATCAGGACATATGGATTTATACTCATATGATGGCCAGGTAAAGAGAAGTCACTAATTTTTCACTGAGATTTGATTTTAGATTGCATTTACACATTTGCTGGGATTTGAGACATGTTGCTGCTTCACTTCTTACTTTCATACTTTTATACATGTCATGTATAAATCCAAATAGAGTGAATGGTTTTGAGCCCTTGTGCAGTTGCTGTATTAGCTGGCGACAGGATCTGTGGAGTGCTCATAGAAGGATTGGTTTCAGATTTCAGTTCTCTGCACTTGTAAAAGCTACAATTCTGTGTTCACCCTGCATTCTCTCAGAGGCTGCGGCAAGGAGGACAGTAAGATTCTTGCATCACTACATTTGCCTCAAAAGTACATTGAATGAGCACATCCTCCTAGTCCTCTGACCACGGCTGCGCCTGAACTCAGCAGGTTTCTCAGTTGTATGTAGCTTGCAATATACAGTTTAAAACACTCCCCTCTGTGTCTTACACCAAAGGAAATTCTGTCAGTCACAGCTCCGGAAGGGCATGAAAAGAGAACCATTCAGTTTTTACAGGAAAAGAAAAAAAAAGAAAAATCACTTCCCCTATTTCTCTGTCATACAAACTGATCTGATAGGTCATAGAGTTCTACAGAGCTCTGATCTTACATGTTACATTATTCTGTGGTATGGAGCTACAGCATATTATAGGACAAGTTCTATTTCTCTTGAATGCCATTTTTAGTGTAGAAATCTTACTTTCCTGTATAATGTCCTTTTTCCTGTTTTTGAAAGTAGCACCTTTGAGCTTATCTCTTAAGGAAGAAGAAAAGCAAGGTGAATTCAGATTTCAAAAGAGAAATCATCTTTAAAATGTTGCTTCTGAGAGGAATATATATTTTTATCTTTTTATGAAAAGTAGTAAGATTTCTGTGAAGTTGTCTATGAAAACTTATAAAGTCCTTATTTTATAAATTTGAGATTTATTTTAAAGTTTATTTGATCTTAAGAAAAAAATAAATTATCATATAAGTTAATACAAAATACCGTGCAACTGTTCAGTTTGGAAAATTTAAATCTTAATGCACTTCACTCACAAATGAAGGGTTTCTCTCTGCATCTCCCCCAAAATAAGTATATAGAATAGTATAAAATAAATATGGATGCTTCATTGCACAAACCCATTTATTCTCATGCAGCTTTTTGCATTCATCATTGTTTAATATGTGCCAACATTGGTTCTAGCTATCATGTCCATGTCAGAGAAATTGAAATGTGAGTGGTACTGACAGATCAATGGCTGGTACTGGGCAGGATCACTTCTAATTTTGCTGTGTGCACTGTTACAAATCGCAACAATAAATTTGAAGAGACTGCTGTGTCAGAAATGTTGCATTGGTCATTGAAGGTCCAGGGTTTTTTCCTGGGGCAAAGTTAACTGGTCTTTTCTACAGTAGTTAATATAATTTATCTTTAAATTGTCTGTGACTTTCCTTCTCTCCATTCTGTATGCCTGGAGATATAAGAATACCAGAATTAGTCTGGTCTGCTTACTCACTCTAATGTTGCTTAAGAGAGCAACATTAAGTAATCTGTGCAAGAGGTACAGAACCTCCACATCATAAAACTTATGCTCTGAAATGTTACAAGAGTATGAGGATAAAATGACAACATACTTGTGTCTGAAGGGGTACAAAAGATTTTTTCTCTGCTTCTTCTAACTATTTGTGACTGATCTTATGTCTTTTTGCCTCAAGGCTGATTGTGTTGTCATGAGAAACAATCCTGTTAAGGAAGCAGGGAAGTGGGCTGATGAGAGTTGTGATAACAGCAGAGGATACATATGTCAAATTAATGCAGGTACTTGTCTTTTCAGTTCAATTAAACCCTACTTTTTTTTCAGGGAATGGCTTGGGTGTGTGGATTTTAGCATTATTTTACTTCCAATAAAGGTACATCCACAAATTGTTTTTTAGGCAGGAACACAAAGGTCATGTGTGTCAGAGGTCTGGTTAGAGTTACTGCTCTTAGATGACCCTTCCCAGTAATGGCCATGTTCTTACCTTCCTGAGCTGGAATTTGCATCTGCATCTTTGTCTTTACTATGACCCTTGACATGACGTTTGTACTATGATTTTGTCTGTTACTCTCTGAACACATGGGCTTCAAAACATATTCTGGAAAGTACTGGCTTGCAAATGTAGCATAAAATGTCTGGAGAGTGACTGTATCTCACCAACACCAAACTTGAGCTAATTCACCTCCAAAAAGGAAATGAAAAAGCAATGAAAACCTGGATTTAATTGTCTGATTTAAGGACTGACCTGTTGTGGAGTTTTTCTTTTCTCTGACCCCAAAAAACCCCAACCCAAAATCCTTGGAAAACAACATAGTCTCTGTAAAACATTTCCTTTGATGAAAAGATATTTTATTAAAGAAATTTTGACCTAATCTATCCTAATTCATTTCAGTAATACTACTGGAGGATTATACAAAACGCTTCTTTACTCCTTGTCAAAAGTTGCTTTAAGATGCTCTTTACCTTTCTACAGATTTGCAGTTGACTTTTACTAGTTGACTTAAATAATAGCGTATTTAACTCACACTGATTAAAAAATTAGGGAATATGGAATAAAGAAAAAAGTTTTTTTGTTTAAGGCTATTTGTAACCACAGTGAAATCACAATCCACTTTTGAACAACTGTGTGAGTCTTTTTTTATCCTATATTTTACAGATGCTGAGTTTCTGCCATCTACGAGTTCATCCCCATCCAGCATTATGCGTTATGATAACAGTAGTTACTTGTTCATCCATACCAAAATGAACTGGGAGGATGCACGGAAAACCTGCAAACGTAATCAGTTTGACCTTTCCAGCATCTTAGACCCCTATAGTCATACATACCTGTGGCTAAAGATGTTAAAGCATGGGGTGCCTATGTGGATTGGTCTTAACAGTAATGTGGTAAGAATATCAAACTAATTGAACATGATGCTGTTTCTCTTATTGAGAAATCAGGAGCTGAAAAGTCTTATTATATCTCATTACTTTAGCTTATTAATTTATGTCTTGGTCATAAATATTTTAGTGTACTGTCTGACTTACAGGTAGGAATCCAACCTCTAATTACTCTGATTAAATTGTATATATTACACACATTTTCACACTTTTTATGTGATATTACACTCTCTGTACTTCCAAACAAGATATTTTAGGCTAGCATCTTGAAGGAGCTCTTTATATATCTCTAGTGTATTTAAGATAAAATCCACATAGTTTAAGATGTACAGTATAAATTATTTACTCTAAATAACAAATAATTTTCAGAAATTGAATAAGGTGTCATTGCTATGACTCTCAAAATTTTTGAGGATAGTTAGCCAAATAATTTACTTGTTTACCTCATTTAATTTTGTCTCCCCTTTCCCAGTTCTTTGGTATTTTGATACTTTCTGGATGGTAAAATACACTACCCTTTCTCCTTGGCACAGACACTTTTCCCACATTCACTCCATTTGGCTGGCCATATGACAGAAATACAAATGAGTGAACATAACACACCACTTCCTAAGCCGCAGAAGATTCCCCAATCTAATCAACACTACAATCCACTGAGTTCACCAGCTTTAATGGGAAATGATTAAGCTTTTGAACATACTGCAAGTTAACATCGTACACATTACTTGAAATTTGGGGGGAAATAGATAGTACAAGAAGTAATCAAACTTTTGCTCCTATGAATCATTTTAAATGAAATTTTTATTAGTCCAAAATTAACATTTTATTACATTCAGAATTAATTCAATGTCCTTTACTCTGCATTTCCTTTTGCTGAAAGGTATTTCTTGCACTGATATATTTTTGGATGAATAGTTGCTTGTCACAACAAGAACTGAGAAGTTTCAGCCATTTGTACTTGTTACTGATTTCTTAAAAAAGCCTTCTAGCACAAGGTGCTGCATAGACAAACATTTGACCAGTGAAGGAATGGTTAATGCTTCCATTTAATAATTTCTGCTGGTTTGTTTTATTCTCAGACCGATGGGCATTATGAATGGATTGATAACTGGAGAATGAAGTATACTAAATGGGCTGAAGGGGAGCCAAAACAGAAGATAGGCTGTGTCTATCTAGACATTGTTGGAGCCTGGAAGACAGGATCATGCAATGAAAGTTACTTCTCTGTTTGCAAAAAAGCTGATGGTAAGAACTTCAATTTAACCATTGTAATTACAATGATTATCTCAATAGAGTTCATTATGCTGTTTTTTATATCTTCTGATATAAACTTAGATGCTGGATTTTAGTTCAAGAGCTAAATAAATAAAATCATTAAAATTTATTTGGGTCGAATGGGCCTGTTTTAAAATTAGGGCAAACAAACACTAAGAAACAGCTAAGATTTCTGTGAATGGCCATCACTTTAATAACCTCTGATATATTTTGCAAAGGTTAGATTTACTCTGCTATTTATTTTGATACTGAGCAAGAATCCAAGACCAAAAACTTTAGAAATCAAAAGGCAATGTATGCTAGGTAGTAGCCAAACAGGTACAGTGTTGAAGGGAGAAGAGATGAATGACCAAGCCATAAGTTGACACAAGGAGTATTTACCTATAACAGCTTTTCAGATTTTCTTTTTATAACTGAGGACAAAATACAGGTGGTATAGAAATCTTTAAGGGTACTTCTTCAGGACGCCTTTTCCTATGTTTTTGATCTGAAACTTCTGTTAGTATAATCTGGTAATGCCTTCTGCTTTCCATGATAATTAGGTTACAGCCCATATGGCCAAGTTCATATGGGCCCTAATTCACCATAGCAGTCAGGCATGAGAATGTATTTGTGAGTAAAGAGTTGAGCTGAGTTTAAGCATCTGTTAAAAGAGCAAAGTATGCTGGAATTCTTAGCTACATTAGATTTCTTAAGACTACAGTTGCAGTACATTTTATTCATACATTTAGGATTTTCACATTATTGTCTTGTAGTAAGTAGTAGGGACTACCAAAATTACATTTTTTTTTTAAAGACTTGAGTGAGTTTTCCAACATTAATTTAGAATAATCTATTGATAACAGAATGCATAAGAAACTGTTTCTTTAAATTTTGTGCTTTCTTCTTTTTTAAAAATGCATTTTTTTAAACAGTTCAAGCTCCCACTGAGCCCCCTCAGCTTCCAGGAAAGTGCCCTGAATCGGAAGGACACAAGTCTTGGATCCCTTTTCGAGGTCATTGCTACTACATCGAATCTTCATCTACAAGAAACTGGGCTCAAGCTTCTTTAGAATGCCTTCGGCTTGGTAAGTATTCCCCTTAACCAAAGAAAACATCTTTCTGAATTGTTTTTCCTCTCTATGAAAAGCTGAACTTATTCCATGTATTTTTTGTGATTTCAAGGATGGTCCAAGTGTTGGATAGGATAGCTGCACTCAGTTATTGCCTTAGTCTGGGAGGATAAGGAAAATAGCTGTCTACCTATTGACACACACTGACTTCCGTGTGTGTGGGACCAGGCATGAGTGGAGCTCTGTGGCCTGGAGCAGAGGCCACAAAAGTGGAAACTTTGTCCTTTGACAGGACAAGAGGTAGTCAGCCTCATCCACAGCAGGCACTAGATTTTATTTTATGTCATTTTTTACATTTATTCCTGATGTAATTTGCCCCTTTATTATTGTAGTTTCATACTACTGGAATGAAGGCTACAGCTCTCTAGGCAGAATATATTAGAATATATTAGAGTTGCTGTATTGTTTTCTTCTTGCAGCTTCCTTCTCTGGGAAAGTAGTGCAAGATTTGTTATACTAGACTTCATATGTCAGTGTCTATAGCACTGGTAGCAATGTGACAGATATCTAAACCTGCCATCAGAGTACACAGAGATCTTGTCCATGCTGCCAGTGATAAGGCAGAGAATGTGTTCCCTGTAGGCACACACATGTACAATGCATCTATACATATATTCATGGCAGGCCACACAGATTAGCACAGACGGAGACACAGAGCACTCACAGCCTGCACTGACACCTTTATTGGGTTCCTCCCTCTGGCTGATCAGGATGAAAGTCTGTTAGTGGGAATAGGTACACAAATACAGTGTGGATCGCTGCAGCAGCTGGACTCAGACACTTAGTTTGCCTTGTAGCTGGCCTATTGATTTTAGTGTCCTCAGTTACTGGAAATATGAGCTCGTATGGTCACCAGTGTGTCTTCTGTTACTGGACACCCATCCCCATCACACATATGAACACTGGTCCCTCCAGTAGTTAGTCTGCGATGGTCTCGCCTGTAGAGACACACAGGGACACACAGACAGCTAGTTGGAATTCCCCATGTCTTCCAGTAGTCATTCCCTCCTTGGTCTCACCCTTGGAGATGCACACATACTAATGGGTCTCGTCCTTAGAGACCAGAAGCCCTTAAGGTCCCTCCAGCAGCTGAATGGCACTCCCCCAGTACCTCTGATAGCTCAGTTTGTGGTCTCACCCTTGGTGATGCACAACACAACCTGGCTGACAAGGCTGACCTGATACTCCCTAGTGATCACACGCTCATGTACCTCCACTTGCTCCAGTTTTGCCACTATGGACACAAGGGTCTCTTACTCATGGCCCCACTCCAGCTGCTGGTACTTGGACCCCCATGCACACACAGACTGAACAGTTTTCACCTGTGATAATAGTTAGAAACAGAGTTTAATCAGAAGATAGGACTGTCTGCAAGATCAGGGGCAGGTGCAGCCAGGCAACTATACTAACAAGAAAACTGTTTACACATTATCAGTCTCTTTATCCTCTTATCCCTCTATTTTCCCATCCTTGTTCCTCCAAAGTGATCTAGATCCATCCTTCTCCCTGCCTTTGCTTCCTCCCGTAAACATCTCATCCTAAGTCTGTGCAATCTTGAAATGCTTTTCTGCATCCCATCATGTGTCCCATAACCCTAGGCAGTAACACCCCTCAATCTGAAAGGATTTCAGACAGGGTTTCATACCTGGCCGCTGTGGCTGAGCATGTCCTGCGACAGCAATGGGAGGGGCCTGAGCAGGATGTTCTGAGTCCATAATCTTGTGTTCTTCCCCTGCCATTGCGCCTCTTTGCTCCTCTGGGCTTGTGAAGATTGGCCTTTGATAGGCTGATAGTTCCTGTGATGGGCATGTGAGTAACCAGGGAAGAGGTCCCCTATTGGCCACTGTCTGTCTGTGCTCCCTCATGGATGTAGTGAAGCTTTTTATCACACAACATCTGATACTATTCAACAAAAGCGGAACAAGTAGAAAAAACATAAAGACTACACTGAAAAAAAAGAGGAACGTTCCATGTTCTCTCATATTCTGCTGTCCCTGTTTGCACTCTGGGTTTTGTTTGCAGTTGGACATTTTTCAATTTTATCTAATCCATAACAGAATTCTGAACCGTTGTAGAATTTACCAGTAGCTCAGCAGTGATTCAAATGACTTTTATATTTGCATCCTCTGTAAATGTGTCTTCCTTACCTGAGAGACGATAACTTCAAAAATTCAACAGCCAAATCAAAACAGTCAAGTGCCAAGCACAGCTATTGGCTGGATGCCAGCCCCACAAAAAAGACAACTGAAGGTGCACTTTCTCTGACGTTTAATGCCAGTCCATACAAAGCCATGCAACTCATTCTGTCTGCTGGCTTCATGCTGTGACTTCTTGATTTTGCTAGAGCATCATACAGAATGAATCACAGCAAAATGCCTGGTGTTGTGTGTGGATGAATAACAGGGTACTATGCTAACTGGGCAACAGATGACCAAAATGATCTTTGTTTCTCTGGTGACTATGAAGAAAATATAGGAAAATAAACAAGACCTGTTTAAATAGTTAAATTAGTGACTGTGCATTATAAATTTGGCAAAGTCTGTGCTATACATGAGCTGTACAAAGGCTCAGAAAATATTTAATCATAGATGTGCAATGTCATATTGTGCACAGACTGAAGTTATGCATACATTTTGTTAAAAACTTAAAATTTTTTTTTAGTGTGGGTTTTTTTTTGTTTGGTTTTTATAGTAACACATCAGTAGAAATTTATGCTGATTACAATATTGGCCTGTTGTGTTTTGTCTAGTATCTTTATTTAGTCATGTTACTATTTCTCAGTGGATGAGGAAACAAACAAACTGTTAGTGTGTTGCCATGGAAATAACAAGAAATGTATCAGCAACAATGCTAAAATCCTTCATAAGATATTATCCAAAGTTAGTTTTTGTTTTGAACTTCAAACTCAGTTTGCAATTTGGTGCAGATAATCAGTGGCAAAATAAGACTGACATTTGACAGGACAATGAGAATTCTTTGTGCTATAGCACATAGACTTATGTCCCTAAGAGATTATTCTTTTTCTCTGTGTGTTCCAGGTGCCTCTTTGGTATCAGTTGAAGACTCAGCTGAAGCCAGCTTTCTGACATACACCATTGAACCTCTTGAAGGGAAAACATCAACTTTTTGGACGGGAATGTACAGAAATGTGGATGGTAATTTCTTTATATTTGTCATCTTTTTGCTTGATAATTAACAGTTGCAAGCTCTTTGACCTGGAGTTGAAAACTTCACATTATACTTCTGTAACTCATAAAAAGTGGTATCATTAAAGTTAGATTATCATCAGCTGGTGAATGATAATCAAGCAATAAACTGTAATATATAACAGAAAGACCAGGTATGGAACTTTCATCTTAAAGCAAGAAAAATCTCATTCATAACCAAGTAAGGTGCAAATGTGCATATAATACAGTACAGATAGGACTGTGTTTGGAGTTGAGATGAGGTTTGGCTCTTCTCAGATGTGAAAGGCGCCCAGGCTTGATATACTTGTCATTGAGATACTCCAGTTTTTGAGCTAGAGAGCAATGTGTCTAATATCACCTCTAGTCTTTGGAATTACCATCCTGGAATGACCAGTGACCCATCTTTAGTTACAGCAGGCCCTCAGAACAGCTTCACATTTAATCTGGAACTGTTTGTGTCTTTGGAATTGTTTATCACAAGTTTTTCTATTTTCTGCTTCACTGTAATGAAGGAAAGGTAAGAGAGAACAGGCAATAAGCTGCTTTAATTAAA
Organism: Forpus xanthops; assembly: GCA_032466535.1. Classification (NCBI taxonomy): domain Eukaryota; kingdom Metazoa; phylum Chordata; class Aves; order Psittaciformes; family Psittacidae; genus Forpus; species Forpus xanthops. The sequence goes on along the minus strand of JASSUY010011323.1, from coordinate 43,592 downwards.
ACTTAAGTTTGTTGATTATTGCTTTTTTTCAGTAATACAGTTAGTGTTCAGTAAAAATCTGTATTTATGATAGACCTAAAAGTTGCTCTGGTCTTGTGCTGTTCAGACTAAAAGCTCCAATGTCAAAAACAAGACTGCAGAACTGTTCAGGTGACTTGGGGTGCAGTTTTCTTGAGTTTTGGAGGCATTTTTTTTTACAGCTGCTGCTCAGCCACTTCAATGACAAACTAGTTGGGGAGAAGACAAGTATTCAAACACATTACTTGAATCTTAACCAGGAAACGGGAGTTTTCAGCAGAGGAGGAAGAATTTGAAGACAGCAATGATTTAGAAGTATAACTCATGAGGAAATGCTATAGTTTACTCAAGCGGTTAGTGGACACATAAAATGTGTTTTAAAGGAATGCAAGGGCAGTTGCAGAACAATACAGTTCTTAGACTGATCATAAAAGAGTTTCTTCAGCAAGTAGATGCCATTATATTATTAGATAATGATTATAGTGATTTCAGCATAACTGCATAACTAAATATCATATATTTGGAAAAATCATCATATCCAGACACCATTCCTGTTTTTTTTTAAAAAAACAAAAATGTGAAGAATCTCATAAGAAAATAAAGCACAGCTTTCCTGCTGAGTTTAAGAATTTGCTTGTTTGAGTACAATTTAAGAGTCACAAGGGGTAAATTTGTTCTAAATAAATAGAACTATTAAAAGAAAAAAAGAAAAAAAAGGAACAGGAAGGAAGAGACAGAAAGACCCGGCACTGCTGAACAACAGTGATCACAAGATTCCTGAAGCAAATCTTTTGAAAGGAAAATCGTGTGAGTAAAGTCAGTGGAAAGGAGCAGACACTGAAAACCAAATGGAATAAAATTGTATTTAGAAAGATTTCCATGCAAGCTTTGAAAAGAGTAATACAAAACCTCCCTGCAAATTACTGAAATAAAGGGCTTTCTTGTGAAGATAAATTATGTTTTAACATGAATAATTTTTATAAACTTAGTAAATAATTGAAACTGCACCATTGCAATATATTGTTGGAGATACTTCTTTAAACTGTCTTGCCTTGGTAACATCATAATCCAGATTGGTCTGCCATTTTCCAGAAACTGTTGTTATATCATTTGGATAAAAAACATAAGGGCAACATGATGTGTCAGACCAAAAATTTAAATAGTATAGTGACTTCTCTCCAAGACAGGCCACATGTAGATTTCTCAGGAAGGCAATAAATGTGGAGTGGGTGTCAAGATGGAAACAAATACTATCTTGGTTTTATATATTCAATGTTTTTCCAACTAGGGGAATGGCTGTGGCTGGACAACACTGCAGTGAATTTTGTCAACTGGAATGCAGGAGAGCCTTCTCCTCAACAAAATGAGCACTGTGTTGAAATGTACGCCGACTCTGGGTACTGGAATAATTTCTATTGCTCTTCCTACAGAGGCTATATTTGTAAAAAGCCAAAAAGTAAGTGCTACATTCATGAATTCATTTTATGCATGGAGTATTCTTCTTGTGTGCTAGCACTGGTAGATGGCTGATGCACTCAGTGCACTTTAGCTGATTGTTTGGACATTTTATGAATGCTAAGGGATGTATGCCACCAAAAAGACAGAATAACTCTTTGAAAGTGCAAATTCTGACCAGCGCTTAACGCCCTTCAAAATTGGCTTAAAAGCAGTGTTAGTACTGTGCCTTGCACACAAATTTATCTCATCTATTTGAAAATACATTCTGTGGAGTACAGCCTTGGCTCAGCCCTTTGTTTAATTCCTTCTGGCAGTCTCATGTGCCTGCATTTTCTGAGTATGAAGTAGTTTCTGTGAATTGTTTTGGAATTGTAAGTTAATGAACAGTTTTGAACCTTTGTCTCTGGGTTCCCTTTTTTTTGAGAAGATAAATGAATGAAAAGCAGGGCATATGCTAAACCGAAAGTGTCCTGAAATAATAGAGTGCAAATTTGACAGTAAGGACGTCTAATACATAGGAGTTCCTAATCATTTCTTCCAGCATGTATTGCAGTATCAAAACCTCTTACTAATATTTACTGAGAAGAGTGAAATGCCTGTACTAGCTGCAATATGCCTACTTCCTCTACGTACCAGAAATGAAATTCTGCTTTTCTTTCTATAAATTTGTTCTCATGCAAAATTGTTCTTACTTACTCAGATGCTTTTAATGATGACTGTATCTTCTACGGGAAATACTGCAGAACTGTCAGATACAGCCATCTGTGTGATTCAGAGTTTGGTTGCCTGTGGTTTTACATTAGGATTGACAACCAAGAAGGCACTTTATTTTCATTGTCTATCCAGAAAAATTTTCTCTCATTCAGTTAACTTATTTTTCAGGATTAGCTTCAGCCAGTCTAGCCTCCTGAGCTGGAATGCCATGGAATCAGCCAAATACCAGTGACAATGCAAGGACTAGACAGTTGCTTACTCAAGAACAAAGCACAGTTGAGTCCTACACTGTTGTAGAAATGCAGCTTGGCTTGACACAGTCTTGTAAAGCTGCAATAATGCTCCAATTGCAGAATTGAAAAACAAACAAACCCACCAAACTGAATGGCTATAGGCTAATAAATTAGATGTTAAAAACATGATTTTACTTGCACTTGCCATGGCTTATATTTCCTGTTTTCTGAAGAGGCTGTAAATGCAAAACTGTGATTGAAGCCTTCCAATAGAACGGATACAATTTTCTGTTGTATTTATTGAGGTAATTTTTGAGACAGTAATCTGAAATCCTGTAACTGGTCTCTTTCATAAATAATGTAACTTTATTCTGTAAGTAAGGAGGTACTCCAAAGAACTGTTCAGTATTTCAATAGGTGCTAGTTGACTGTGCTAGAGATAGTAACTAGGTATACTCTAGGTGGTGAGGAACCTCAGTCCATCCCAGTTCATCAGTTTGATGCCAGTGTCAGCAATAGCTGCCCAGAGGCAGGAGAGAGATCTCAGGTTCTTCCAGCAGGCCAGATTTCATGGTCCAGATTTTAAATTTTAAGTGAGCTACAAGCATTTTAGTTTGGATGTGATATGTGCTAAGACACTTTGGAGTCTGTGAGTGTTTTCAATTGCCTGTGTAGGTATGCCATGAAAGTCTTTTGGCAAACAAGATTTGTTTCTTGCTATATTTTTATAAGATAACAAGTACTGCATTTGTAATTATGCTGAGGATTATGTTTGATCATCTTTGTCCTGAAGATGGTGTGTAAATTTTCTTGTGGTTTTATAGTGATGTCCATCTCCCTGGAACAATTTGATGATTCTTCTTTTCTTCTAGTGTATAGCTACATAGGAGACCAGAATCATAGAATCATAGAATAGTTAGGGTTGGCAAGGATCTTAAGATCATCTAGTTCCAACCCCCCTACCATGGGAAGGAACACCTCCCATTAATGGAGTAGAGTATGGTGCTGTACCTTTTGATAGGCCAGATATAGCTCTGTTTGAACTAAAACTAAATGTTTTCAGTAAGTAAGGGTGTGTATTATATATTCATCTGAATATGATTTTCAGTATATTCTAAATGTAGAATTAAAAAATAATATAGGAATAAAAACCAGGATAACACAATAACATAATTCTTTTCCAATGTTTCAAAACGCCAGCAATTGAAATGCCACCAGCAGCTGAAGTGCCACCAGCTGAAATGTCTACAAAGGGTAAGCATGCTTTCTTTCAAGTAGCAAAAATCCCATGTAAGATCATAAACAGAACAAATCATATTCTGTATTATGTCTCTGACATTTTCTGATATATCTGTTTCCTAAGAACTTAGGATAAAATATCCTCCATTCAGTGCCCAAACACGGATTTAAAAATAATAATTTGTGATGTATACAGTGTTAACATTAAAAATCAATTAATTTGCCTCTCATTATTTTGAAACAAATCGAATGCTTTTGCTTAAAGGATCATGCTTTCTAAAGAAACTGTTTCCAGTAATCAGATAAAGAGTATGTGGTGTCCTCTTCATTTCTTTGTTTTCAGCAATGACGAAGGACAAGAAGACTTCTGCTTCAAACCACAGTAAAACAGGAATTGTAGTTATTGTTGTTATCCTCATACTAGTTGGAAGTGGCCTTGCAGGTTATCTCTTCTACAAAAGAAGGAAGAATCGCTTGTCAACAAACGACAGCTTTGAGAACAATTTGTATTTTAATAGTGATGCTGTTCCTGGAACTAGCGACACGAAGGATCTTGTGACCAACATAGAACAAAATGAACATGCGACACTTTAATGTAATGAAATGAAATGCAGTGTAATATGTAATGTAAAATGTAATGTAATAGAATAAAATGTGCCTTGTTTTAATAAAATTATGCAACTAGATTTAAGCCAAAGCCATTTTCTCATGTGCAAATAGAATAGTAGCCAGTTGCAGTGTGTGAGTAATGTTATTTACAGCAGTTACTTTATTTTATAGCCATTGTATAGTGTGTAAGATTTCAGATATCCTGATTTGATGGCCCACACTGGTGAGTGTGGGTCTTACAGAAAGAAATAATATTGACTAGTTATTAAATGGAACGATAGAAATGGATGCAATAAAGGAAGTAAAATGTGGACAGATCCACTTGAGAAGGCTCTCAAGATTTGAACTTTCTGCAGGAGATTTATTTCCAACCATCTTAATCCACAGGTTTTCCATGTTATTCAACAAACATCTCTAATTCTACCACATTTCAAGCATTCCTAGGGACTCAACTAGAGGGATAGTTACTGGATGACAGTTTGTGTTTAGGCACATCGTCTTTGAACCGCATAGAGAAAAAAATCCTTTTCTGATGTAATTTCATTTCCCATAATCACACACATCGCAGAGAACCAAGTAGGTAGTTATTGTAGTTTCTTTATTCTAGAATTTAATCAGGTAAAATCTGGGGACAGGTTACTGGAGTGGAAAGCGTGATTGGTGTTAACTGCCACAAGTCGATTGATCTGGGGGAGGTAATGAAGGTGATGACAAAACATTTTTCATTGCAGGACAGTTACTGAGGAGAGGGAGGAACATCGTCTCTGTGTTCAGAAGTTTTGCAGGAGCGCTGGACAACTGTTAGTGTGATCACACATTGACTGTTCTGCAGCCTCTCAATACACAGCATAAGTCTGTGGGTTGTGTGCTGAAGTCAAGCATAATTTATCTTTACCAGTGTATTAGTTACTACTGATTTTATTTCCTTTCTAAAATGGCTGGATCAGTTACCAGTTATGGAAAACTCAAACTCCCCAAGGTGGAGTTAATATTCATCTTTGTAAATCTTACAAGATGCAAATTATGCATGACTCCTCGCTTACATACAAAGGTTTGCTAAGTTTGGTTTAATGGTTTTAGATATTCTATGAAATAAACAGTAGCTAGCTTTGACTTTTTAAACTATGTTTTTCATTTTATAGTCTTGTCCATTTAAGACTGTAACAAAATAAAATTAAAAAGAGATGTTACAACTGGGGAGATTTTCCATCTGAAGTTGTGATTAAGTAACATATTTACCATATTTTCCTGAACCAGTCCCAGGACTGTCTGTTTAAAACCAAGACAAAAATGTCAGCTCAGTGATTTAGTAAAAAAGTTACATATACACGTGGGTAAGATGGGGCAATTTGTACTAGAACTCCTTTTCCCTGGCTCTGCTCCCTTTCACCCAGTTACTTCCTTGCCTGTGGCCCTCCCACTATTTCCATTTTTAATGCACAGTTGTTTCAGTATGTCTTTTTAAGTAGTAGCTCTAATGGCTCTTCATGCCCCCTGATGTGGCTTATGTGCCAGAAACCGCCTAACTGGTTAATGTAAGGATGACGTTTTTTCAATTATATGGAGAAGTGATGATGCCTAGCAAGGTGTGTGAAAGGGATGGTGTAAGGTCAGGAGGCCCTGGCTGGAATCGCAGCCTCATTGTGCAAACAACAAAGAGGTGCAGTCTCTATCTGAAGGAATTTCAGCCCTGTTGTGTGGCCATGCACAATCTTGAGGCAGTATCTGCCTCAGATACGTTCTGTTATATCTGTCTAGCTAAACAGTGTCACAGAGAATCCAGCTACTGGAGCTTGGATAGTTCTGAACTTATTCACCCAGTTATACTGCCTGAAATCCAACATCATCCTTGAGTTGAAGAGAATTAAAATGTGGTGCTAGTTACTAGCTGGCAGTAGGGATAGCTGCTTCTGTGAAATCCCATCTGTTCTGCTCTTCTGTATGAATGGGTATGGAAAAAACAGAGGAGGTACCAAATCAGAAGATTTGCTCTGATCTGCTTGGCCTGCTTGCTATAGAAAGAGAGTGAGTGAATAAGACTTGAAAGATTTTCAGAAGAGAAGGAAAGTTAAGCTGCACAGTTTACTGCCCCCCTACTGCAATACAATAGAATTTCAATTCCCATTGAAATGAGCAAACATGGCAGTGATGGCACTTAGAGCACAGGAAATCCTTACAGCTCCCTGAAGTGCGGTGACGATGAGGACTAGTTGAAGGCAGAGAAAAGAACAAGCTTGAACACTTTAAATAATGCCTAATTTTAATATAAGATTAAATCAGAGGCTTTTACCTAAGGACTTGTAATTATACAGTTTTTTTTAGTTTTTTTTTGTTTTGTCAGTGATGGCAACTCTTTTGTTAGACTGTCTGAATCCAGGGTCCAGTCCCAGGTTTTTATATCACCATTCCTTTGATCATGTTTGTGACAAAACTGATCATGCAATTACAAGAAATACTGAGAACTTTCCGAAATGGTGTTCTCTTTCTGTGCTCTCATGTTATTTACATCTTTCCTGGACTGATTTCTTGTGTGATTGGTTTACCAAATATCATTTGGTGATCTGACATTATGTTCTCTTTTTCTTCTGCTAAGCTGCAATGTTACTGACAAGTGGATGAGTACATCAAAAATGTTTTGAAGACTGGGATGGAGAAGTTATTCCTGTTGCTCTATTTGACTAAAAAAGAACAGTGTATCTTCTTGGAAATGATTCATATTCATATGGATGAAACATAATTTGTTATTTAATGTATTCTGATTCTTCACCAATTTTTCCAGCCATTTTTTACTGCTGCTATTCCCATAGGGATAGGTCATCTGCCTCAGAGACATCTTGCTCTTGTGGCCTCTTGCTTTGTCTCCTGAGCAGATGCTGTTACTTAGAGGACGTGTCAGGTTGCATGTTGCATAAATATATATTCACAGAGGAACTGGGATCTTGCTTTTTTGAAATATTCTTGCTATAAGAACAGGGTAAATAATTTGTTGAGAAGTAAGATGAAATACACATGATGGACAGAAAAACAATTTTTAACTGTTCATTAATGTTTCATACCTGTAATCCTCTGATTCTGCCAAGATTTCTTATGTTTGATCTTGGCAGTTTAGACAGTAAAGAATTTCTTTCTAATATCTAATCTTAATCTACCCTCTTTCAGCTTAGAGTCATGTCCTATTACTACTTGCTCTTATATATTTAACTTCTCTAGGGAAGCATCTGGTTGAGCTTAGATGAACTCACTCATGCATTTCTGTGGGCACCTGAGGAATGAATTGACGGCAATATTTGGCAGCGTAGAAAAGTTTGTATCTTTGCACATTTGTACGTTTCTGGGTAGCCTTGTGTTTAATTTTCATTTCCCCTTTTCTCCAGAAGAGCTCAAGCTTCAGAGGAAAGGTGGTGAATCTGCACACTGTGAGTGTAACTTCCTGCCTGGGAGGAGAGATTGCTGAAGGAACAATGCTGACTCAACACAAAATCTGGCAGCCTTTCTTCCTTGCCACTTCTAAAATGCCAGGCTATGCTTTGACAAGTGGAGATGCTGGAGTGCATCTTTCAATCTTCTGGTTTTCTTTCGCACTCTGGGCTGTGATGGGGTCTGCTCAGGCAAGCATACAAACACTGAGGTAAAGCTGACCTTAGTATGCTTTACTGGTTTTCAGTCTGTCTCAGCAGATTGTCATTTGCAGTCCTGCATGAAACACTGGTCTCTCTCTTCAGAATAGAACTAGTTTCCTTTTCCCTGTTGTAATTCCACTTGTTAGCTTATGGTAGCTTTGGAGATGCTGAGATGTTGTGTACAGCAGAGCCACAGGACATTACCTTTCTCCTGCCTATATAATAAATAAGAATACTTTTTCCATCTGCACATCTGGAGCTCCTGAACAAGGAACCAAGGACAGTTGGAAAGTTGAGGTTGCAAAGCAAAGCATTCCCATGCTGGGGAGTACCAGAATGCTTTACTACAGGCTCAGTGCAGCCATCTTTGCATAAGCATCATAATTTACTGAGTAATTGACCATCTGCTGCTTTGTGGAAACAACTTTCTCTCTTCTCTCACTTCCTTCGGGTGTCAGTGTCCTTTTCAGGCTCACATTCATTCCATGTTTTTGGTCTAGCTGTACCTGCTGGACCTCAGGTCCCACTATTTTCTCCCACTGTTGTAATTCTTGTTCGGCTGTAATTCCTTTTTTAGCTTTTCAGAGTCATCTGCATCTCGTCCAGAACAATAGAAGCAGGATCCCATACCTTCATGTAGGTGTCCAGGGTTTTCATTGCCTGGAACAGCAGCAGTTCTCAGGGAAAGACCCTATAAATTACCTGTTGCAATACAGTATTGGGGAAGGTACTCCAATCTAGCCTCTCCTAAAGATAGCGGAACAGAAATTTTTCAAAGGCTGTAAGCAAAAAGGGATGCAAACCTTCCACAGGAGTGCCTTTTCTCTTCCCTGCCCTCTATGTTTGTCTAACTCTTTTACTTATCATGAAGGAGAGAGCTTTTTTGAAGTAACTATCTGAATTCTGTCAGTGCCTGAAGGGTGTGCACTTGAACGGTGCAAACTTTCACAGACTAGTGGGGTGAAAAAGGTGGCACCATTCCATATTCCTCTCTTGCAATAGTTGAAAACCCACTATTTTGCAGTTACAGGTTCTCTTTCTAGAATTGTGTGGTTTCTTTTGGGAATTTCTTCAGTTGTTGCCATCAGTTTGGGCTCAATGCTCCTGCAAATAGTCAGGAATGGAGCAAAAAAAGGGAGAAATGCCTCCTGAAGAGCACAGGCCCTGTTTTCTACAGTTTTCTCTTTTCTGTGCAACTGCAGACATGGGAAATTCTGGTTCTGTCTGCTTTTAAGCCACAGGTACTTGATTTGCATGGTGTCCCAGGCAATTTTTCACAGTACTGCATTGCACTGTGGCTTTTTTCATCAGTTATTGCTGCAGACAAACCTTCCTATTTTTTTTTCCTTTTTCCATTATTTCTGGTGAAGAGACATTCATGCCACCTTTTTGTAAAAATAATGATCCTGAATCGTAAGGTATGTCTCCAAATATCCTCACTAAAACATTTTCTCTCTTAGATCTCGTATCTTCATACAGTAGAGAAACAAGCTTAGAAAGCAAAGTTTATTCATTAACCTATTATTTCAAAATTACTCATGTGACATGATACAGTTCCTTATTTCCTTATTTGCAGTTCAGAACTTCCCTGCATCTGTTGGGTCTTAAAAAACAAGAAAGGGTGATTCACTGCAGGAGGGTTTTCCTGCAAGACACAGAGCTGGTCTTAGCATCAGTTTGATGTGAAGGGGAAAAGAGAGTCAAACGTTTGGCCATGGCTGTCTACCTGCTCCTGACATTTCTCTTTTCCTTTAGTACAGCTCTTCAAATGTCTGGTAAGTGCTTGTTCTCTGCTGAATATGAAGATTTGCAAGTTTTTTCTCATGCTTTCCTGATGTGCCTGCTTGGTGAACAGTGACTTTAGATCTAGTTACAGCATGTAATTTGAAACAGTTTCATTCAACTCTTAAATTTGGTGGTATCTGTATTGGTATTCTGTTTCCTTAAACCAGTTTTCAAGGTAGTGCACAAATGAAAGAAATAGGCCAGGAGATGTGGGCATAATCTAGGCAGTACTGATCCCTGAAAACAAGGTGGGTGAATGCAGACAAAAGCTGATCTAGAATTACTACACTGGGGTTTAGAACAGCTCAGAGGTACAGGGCAGCATTCTCTCAGTATGTACAGAACCACTGGCTGGTGTGTGCTTTTTGTTTCTTAGTTCATACAGATTATGGCATGCTGACTGTTGTATATTGGAATCCAATTTTTCCAAGCTGATGGCTTTAGGATGAGCCTTAAAAGCTTCAGTATGTTGAATTTCAGATACTCCTACTGCTGAGAGCAAAATAAATGTTGGTGTGCCTGCAGCTCTTTCCAGCAGGAAGCTCCCAGGTAGAGATTTCTTTAGCTGGGAGAAATGGGCTAGACCAGTGCTATTGCTTGAAGGGCAGCAGGGACTTGCCAACACTGATCTAATCTACTGCAGGAGAATTTCTTCGCATGTTTTTTGAGTGAGACCAAGCTGGCTCTAACCCATTCTCTCCTAACCTTGTCAAGAACCACAGCAGCAGGACAGCTGGGCCCCGGCAAATGCCATCTGCCTTATTGAGGTCTGCAGCCTCTCAGACAAACATCACCAAGGCTGTTCAACTACTCCCTGGCAACTTGTGCATATGGGGGTTTATGAAGGCCCATGTAACTATTCCATCTCTGGCAAGAAACATGGGGTGGCAGTAAAGCTCAATGGCACAGTGGAGAGAGCTGGATGACGCTATCATTTAGATGTTGCTAAGATGAGCTGCAAAAATGGTCAGGATTCAGAACAGGTTGAAGTTATGTCCCTTTCTTGAAGCTTGTCTTAAGAAACAAAATGCTGTTGTGCAGTGTCTCACATTTCTATTTACAAATGTGGCTATTAATGGCACTTGGGGTACTTAGCTTAACTGTACTCAGAACTGAACTGATGATGCTGCAAGTTGTAGCTTCCCTCCTGAGAAACTCACAAGTTGGACTCTGTGAAGAAACAACTTCTTGCACAGTTAACAAAAATTTCCAAAATAATTAACCAAAAATGAAAAATGTACCCCTTGCTTGATGGGCTGAAAACCACAGTGTGGCTCTGGATCAAATATTCTGGGTTGAATTTTGAGTATGTAAATGATTTTTAATAGATCTGAAGAAAAAAATTCCTTTTACTTGCAGAATTAAAGCCTGTGTAATGTGCTGTGTGGTGGTGGAAGAACTCATTAAATTTAATAAAAGCCATTTTTGAATGGTGTTTTGAGAATAGTGTGCTTTAAGGAGGGATGTGAAGAAGAGTGATTTCTATTGAAAGAAATGTATTTGCAGCTTCTTCATTGCTTGTATCTTAAGAACATATTGATGAATATCATTCCTACTGATTGATTAACCTCCTTGATTTCTTTCTCTGTGGACTTTATAATATGAATTCTTTTGTTGTAGTAAACTGTCAAATAGCAAGTAACATCTACAAAATCTTTCTTCAGATGCTTGCTTTCTCATTTTATTTTATAGATAGTGGGATATTTTCATTCTATAATGAAGATAGCAAGCTGTGTGCCCAAGCTCAAAACTCTAGCTCAATCATAACTACTACTTGTGATGAGCACAATGAGTTTCAACAGTTCAGGTGGATTTCTGCCAAGCAGCTGCTGAGTGTGGCACTCAAGCTGTGCCTGGGAGTGCTCTCCAAGGATGAAGACGCTGCCATCACGTTGGAATTCTGCAACAGGACAAACGAGCTCCAGTGGTGGGAATGTAGAAATGAGATGCTTGCAACCTATGGCAAGGATTTATTTTTCAACTATGGCAAAGGGAAAGGGAAGAAGATTAGGTTGTCCAAAGGATTAGGCAAAGGGAGCATGTGGAAAATCTATGCAACTGCAGACAGCATGTGCTCTCAGCGCTATGAGGGTGAGTACTGAAAATTAATCTCTATTTCTAAGCAACTTGACTGTCCCTATTTACAAAGCATTCTACCTCCTGCTTGCATGCAGCAATCCTTTTCTTACAGTAACACCAGCAGCAGAGCTAAATACAAATAAGTTGTAGAAAAGCAGGCAAATATGACTATTTTTTTCTGCATAATTTGGAAAGTGCAATTCTTCCAAGTGATAGAATAAAATGATGAAAGCCTATAACATAATCATAATGGAGGATGGGAAATCTATTTGCACAGCAAAAGCAGGAGAAAAACTGTGGCTACTTCAAAATATGTCTGATTGATTTGTCTTCTACTTAAATATTATTTTTTCTATTACTTGGATTTCCTTTTTGTGCATTATTATCCCTCTGAGGGTGTTTAGAGTGTGTCTCCAGGCCCGAATGTTCAACCTCTTTTCTGCTGTGACACTGGTAGGGTGTGAAGTTAAATAACAAGGGTTGAAATTTTGGCTGTGCCCTACAACAGTTTCAGCTGGAATTAAGTTTGTCATGATTTTGTTAGATAGCAGGAAATTACACTGCATAGAGATGAATTTCTCCCAAGCAAGGACACTTGCAAATTTAAGATACAGCTTCCTTTCATGAAGAATAATAAAAATATCTCCTGTCAAGCCTCTTCAACCAACAGGGGAAAAAAAAATGAAACAAAAGAACCTAAATATCATCCAAGGACAGAAGTATGTATGCAATCGGAGAAGTTGAGTCTAGATCACCTTTGACACTGTAGTCCAGATAGCAATGAAAAAAAATTTAGATAGAAATCGATCTGAGGGCAAATTAAGAGTTTGAGAATCTTAATTCTGTATATCTTTCCATAATCACACCTGATTGGCACAGCAACTGGAAAGGCTTTGTGGTAATGAAGTACTCATGAGATGAGCTCTGGTACAACTCACCTGTGTCCATGCCTATGAGCAGACACCTATGGTGAATGTCTGACACTAGCTGACTACTACTGATCTATTGTTTTCTCTGTAGATATCTATACACTGGGGGGAAATGCCTTTGGTGCACCTTGCGTGTTCCCTTTTAAGCTCCATGGTAAATGGTACACTGAATGCATCCCCCGGAGTGATGATGCAAGCTCTCTCTGGTGTGCAACTTCCTCAGACTTTGATAAAGACCACTTGTTTGGAAATTGTCCACTAAAAGGTAATTTATTTGTAAAGATTTCAAGAAAGTCATTAAGCAAAGTTTTCACCCACTTTCATGGTCAAAATCTCCTTGGGATGTGGAATCTGTACAGAGCCTTGGGTGACATGTCCTTGTGTGAAGTTTCCCTGCCCATGGCAGGGGGGTTGGAGCTTGATGATCTTAAGGCCCTTTCCTAGCCTAACTCTCCTATGATTCTATGATTCTTTGATTAGCATTGGACAGTGAGCTTGATTCTACTAACCTCGTTGATTGGTGAGTTACGCAATAAAAAATGAGGTGTCTGCTCTTCACTCTCACTGTATCTCCAGCAGAGATGAGGAACGGTCCTACAGTGTTTCTGTGACTGGTACATATAAGGGAATATTCTGAGGGTGGTGGCTGGGACTGATGGAAAAGGGAAGAGAAAGTGCTAGGTCTAGGGAGAAGAGCGAGCAAATGAAAGGTAGAAAGAAGTGCAACGGATGGGGAAGGTGAGGTGCAGGAAAGTAGGAGACAGTGGTATATTGTAGGATGGAAAACAGGAGGATTGAAGTGAATGGAAGGGTGCAGAATACAGGCAGTGGCCTTTACCTGCTTCCAGTGTTCCAGTGCTCCTTATGCCTACAAATCATCCAACAGAGCTTTCAAATATTCCCAGCACAAGTTCTTTAGCCCTCACCCCCACTTTACATCTGATTGGAAATTATAATTTCTGTCATGTTAGGAAGTTTTGAAGAGCATAACAGAGGTCCCAAGGTCAGAAATGGGTTTGGAGATTTTCTGCATGGGGAGTAAAGAAATGCATATGTACAGCTAGAATATATCAGTCAGTGGGTTAATGTGGACTGAACTGTGTGACAAATAGATGAGTTATATATATAAAAAAGAACACTGTTAATGAAGAAAAAAATAGATTTGTAAGGAGGAAGAATTTCTTATGTGATTAATGTATTATTAATATTGAGCAAATTATATTCAAGTGGGGCAAACTATGTGTAAAAGATTAGCAAATCATAGTTATGTAGCTTTAGTCTGCAGTGAAGATTTTATTTTCTAAGTTGGCAAGTATGATTATCTTTGTCAAACAGCTGTTATCATGTTTTATAGACACCATCCACAACAACCTTTGGAAAACAAATCCTGTGACAGGAACTCACTATCAAATAAACTCAGAGTCACTTTTGTCATGGTACCAAGCAAGAAAAAGCTGCCAGCAGCAGAATGCAGAATTATTAAGTATCACAGACATTCGTGAAGAAATGTATTTATTAGGTAAAGTAAAAAAAAAAACAGAGCATCATTAAACAAGCAAATGAATGCATATGTTTAAAATGTAGATCACGTCCAAGAGCCTTAACATGGATGCTTATATTTATTTTGTAAAAAATAGGTCTTTGAAAAACTTGTCCCTATCTCACAAAAAATGGATTAAAGTAGTGGGAAAATGTAACCTATATTAAAGAAAAAAGATAACTACAATGGCACATTTTGGTTTTTCTCGCTTTAAGATTTTATTTCAAGTTTTAGTGAATAACTTACAAAATCGGAGGTATTTAATGACTTTCCTGTTTGTTTTTTTTTTTTTTTTTTGCCATTTAGGGCTCACTAGTGACCTGAGTGTCAATGCAAAACTCTGGACTGGTCTTTTCAGTGCACTTGACAGTGGCTGGCAATGGACTGGGGGCAGTCCTTTCAGATACCTAAACTGGGCTCCAGGTAAATGCACTTTCCTGAAAAGATGATCAACATCTCGGTCAAAATTCTCTTCACTTCCCCATATTATTTTCTTAAGATCTTAGTCACCATCTCGCATATTGCCATATTATATATTTTCATAATATTTGCTATAACTACAAGAAAATCTGAAGGATGTGGAACTAAAATGCATTTCATGTCCTGTGTTCAACTGTAAAAGATTCTGAGTTATTCTCTGTACTATCACCCCGTAAATAATTGTGTCTTAGATGAACTTTTATTAAACTCTTTCTGTCTGCTGTCCTGCTTCAAATACGCTGAATTTCTTTATGAACAGTGCATGGGAGAAGAGTGGCCAGTCTTAGGTTTAAAATGCCAACCCTCTCAGCCATCCCATTGGTGTTTTTCACCTCTTTGGTGAATTATCACTCTAAAAAATAATTAGTAGTGGCTTTGCAACTGCAAAAGACTTGTAGTTCCCCCCTGTGATATGGAGAAAATTTTCAGTGTTAACAGAGCGATTCTGTTCCTCTTTCCTAAAGGAAATCCCACTGTGGAATCTGGAAAAATATGTGGGACCTTCCAAGGTAGGAATGGCAAATGGGAAAACCATGTGTGTGAACGAAAACTGGGATATGTCTGCCAAAAGAGAAACTCCTCCTTGGATTCCTCCACTATTGCCTCAAGTACGTTTATTGAAAAACAAGGCTATTTTTGTAGTCAGAGAGAAATACTGGGGAGATGCCATATATGCAGTGACAATATATTGTCAAAAAAAAAGATTGTACTTGTTGACAGACACTGAGAAGACTTTAATTTTCTTATTTTGAAGATGATATCTAGATATTGTTCATCCTTTTGAAACTAAAAGGGAACTAAAGGAGGCAGTGTTATATATGTCATGTTGTCCAGACCACAAGATACTAATGAATATCCTGTACTCTGAAAAATACAGTAATGATGTGTCCTGCTAAAAGATGTGAGCCACAGTTCACACTTGTCCCGCTCTCTCTGACCCATTTTCTTTTTTCTATTCTGCAAGGAAAAAATCAGAATATGGGTTTGACACCTTTTCCCAGTTGAGTTCCCTCTCCATCTGAGGCAGACTAAGTCTTATCTATGTGAAGAAAGGTGTGCAATTGCTTCACCTGGGAATTCCCAGCCTGTGACTAACTCTACAGTAACTACACGTATGCTAATATATAAGATTATTCTCTGGCTCAGAGTATGAATGGCACATCGTAGCTGGTGCCCTGGCTGTATCCGGAAAGCTCACTGGGAATGGTTTCTGACCTATGGTAACCTCCAAACCATGCCTGGATGTTTGTTCAGAACAATGCAAGGTCATGCAGGTCAAAAGCGTGTCTAGTGAGCGCTGAACAATGTAGCTGATCACATGCCAACATTGGGTACACGTGTTGCACTCTTCAGTTTACTGTGTAGCTACAGATCATGTGAACCTTTAAACCTATGAAACATAGCTTTGTTGGCCACTCTAATTTCACACCAAGAAATAACCTCTGAATGAAGCGTGTGGCATTTCTGTGTAGTTGGGATTTCTGACATGTCTAGTATAATATAAACGTGTCTGAGGTTTCTGATACATGTTTGGGCTGTGTAGGAGCTCCAACTGTCTCCTGAGCACCTGGTGTTTCCCAAAAGTAATATACAACATCTCCCGAATTCAACAAGATAAATTCCCTATATAGGAAAAGACACCCTCTTAGGTAAAACATGGCTGTAACCAGAGCCATACAAAGGGGAATTTAACAGGGAGTTGTGTCCTGAAAGTTTGTATGCCAAATTACTTAGCATTTATTTAATCCTGGAAAAGTGTTTTCATTAGCTTCCAGCATAATTGGGGTGGAAAAATCTGTTTTGTGTTCTTTTTGGTCCTCAGACTTCTGCTTCTCTCCTCTACCAGTATGTGGTCCAATATTACAAATTCAAGCCAGTACAACTGATTTTCTTTTGGATTAAAAGAAAACAAAAGGATTGCTCATTAATTGCTTGAAATAATATTTTTTAGGTGACTTAAAGCATTTTAAGTGCCCCAGAGATTGGATGGCCTATTCAGGTCATTGCTATAGAATTTACAGAACACCCAAAATATGGAAAGAAGCCCAGTCTTCCTGTAGAAAAGAAGACGGAGAGCTGGCAAGCATTCATAACATTGAGGAGTACAGTTTTACAGTGTCTCAGCTTGGGTACAGTAAGTATTTTATCTGGAATCACACTGCTACTATTATTCATTTGATCATTGTAACCATGATCTTAAATATTTGTTGTGTTTTTTAAAACATCCTTGGTCAAAAGTTGTCATGAGATGTGATTGTTCCATTTTAAGACATGCCTATACCTACAGTTACCATTGTGTTTCCAGAGCCAGAAGATGAGCTATGGATTGGTCTAAATGACCTCAGGGTTCAAATGTATTTTGAATGGAGTGATGGGACACCTGTGACTTATACCAAATGGCATCACGGAGAGCCAACCCACACACTGAATGAGGCAGACTGCATCGTTATGAAGGGAGAGGTAAAAATCCCTCTCCCATTTTCATACTTTCTTCTGTCCTCTGTGCCCTCTCAAAGGAAAACATGACAAAAAAAAAAAAAAAAAATGGAAGAAAAGTAAAAACGATAGGGGTTTGGAAGGTTTTTATGAACTTGATTTAATTCAGGATATCTTAGGACGGATGGAGACTGGAGACCAGATGGGGGAAAGTGTATGGTGAAGCACCAGAAGCTGCACACTGCTTTGAGACTCAGTCTGCTCTACAATAAATCTCCCATCTGAAACTGGTCAAAGTAACTCATCATCCACATTCAATACGGCTGATCATAGCTGCATCGCATGGTTCTTGGAGCAAGGACTTCCTTGTTTCCCCTAAGACACCGAAAATATAGGTTTATTAGTGCCAGTTTGGAGTCTCATATTACTGGAGGCACAAAAAATTAGGTAAAAAAATAATTATCTTGCTTTATGCTCATCATAAAATAACATATGATACTAAGGAAAAAGACTCAAGCAATGCATTTTGTATATTTTATGCTTAATTGAGCCAGCATTTCCTTTCTATTGTCATCTGGTTATATGAACATAAATACTGTGATGGTGAGAATAGAGTGGAACAGCATGTTTCCTTCCTGTTCACATCAGCCACTGAATCTTTAATACAGGTAACCCTCATTCTCACACCTCTGAGAAAACGTGGCTCTTGCTGTCTGTATTGTGTTCCTTGTTTTGGAGAACAAGTCAAGGAAGAGAGAATGGTCCCCAGCCATTCAAAGAGAGAGGGGTTCATTCTGAGGATGGTGATTATTTTTGTTGGATCTGTATTTCTCTAGATTTCACTTCTCTTTGTGTTTTCTTCTTACCATGCTCAGGATGGATCCTGGGCTGACAGTGCTTGTGAAAAGAAACTTGGCTATATCTGTAAAAGAAAACCATTGGCAGAACAAGCAAGAGAAGATGAGGTTACTTACCCAGGTTGCCAGAAAGTAAGTGTAAAACAAAGGCAATGAGAGGTTATTGCTCCTTACTTTCATTCCCATGGTGGTATCATGAAGTCAATTACTTTGATTGTTCTTGGTGGAGTGCTAGAAAACTGCCTCTTTCTTTTGTACTGATGCTTCTTAGACTAATGGGAAAAATTTGTCTTAATAAAACCAGATTTTTTTTCCATTCCCTTACATGAGCACCCCTCAGCTCTCTCCTAGTGCACAAGTGGTCACTTCATCCATAAATGCCTCTTTCTGTAGCTCATATCAGTTGTTTTCATGCTGTAGCCCACTGGTCTTGGGTTGCATGGTGCATTCTTTGGTTCAACCAATCCACCACAGGAGGCAAGAATATGTAGGCTGACTTTTTCTGTAGATTGTTTGTAGCCTCCTGCAACAGCTACGTTTGCACAATGTGAAGGCAGAGCAGGCTTTACACAAGAAGCTGCAAAGCAGCTGTGACTGTGCTTGCCAGCTCCAAGTCATAACCATGGCTCGCTGCTCAAAAAGACCCCTTGTGTGTCCTTTGTCAAGGGGCAAGACATAAAGCTGTGGTGACAAAAGCTGTCTGATTATCCTCTGTTTCTTCTCATGGCTTCTGAGGTTAATTTTGACCTGAAGTGTGGTATTAATGTGGCTTTTGGAAGTGTATTGTGGTGTACCATCTCACAGCCTCTCCTGTGCATCTCTGTTGTTGATACTGGCAGGGCTGGATGAAGCACGGCTTCTACTGTTACTCCGTGGGTCAGTTGCCAGCAACATTTTCAGAAGCAAAACAAATATGTGAAGAAAACAAAGGTCACCTGGTTACTGTGAGAGACAGGTATGGAAACATAATTCTTGTCCTTTCATAGGTGTAACCAGGCTGGAAGGACCAAACAGAAATCTTTTCTTTGCAATTGTCCAGCGTCTGGTGTGGTACCACTCCTTTGCTGGGAAATTTATGTTAGAACTGAAAAAGTGTAAAAGAAGGGTCTTTTATGTCATCAATATAAGCATTCAAACCATTGCTATTACACACCTATGCTGTTGTTGACTCTGGGTTTTTTAATCAACAACCCCAGATTACCATATTGTTTTAAACTTATTAATCTGAAAATAAATAAACATGCAACTATATATTTCTTCAGAATATGAGATTTTCAGCCTTTTCTTTGCAATAGAAAGATACAGAGACACACCCTTTTTTAGAAGAATTTAAACACCTAGACGTTATCATAAAGCTCAGTAGAACAACGTAGCACTTATTTATACAGAATGAATAATATTATGTACATTAATACTAGGACTGTTTGTCTTATGTTCATTGTGCATTACAAAATGAAAATAGTGTCACTCTAAATTCTAGTGCAATTTATATTACCAAAATAGAGCATAAAAATTAATATACAAGACAATGAAATATAAATTAAATCAAAAGATATTATGATTATATGACAATTAGAACATCTTCAACTCATACTGATTTTTCCTCACATATTAACATTTTACTATAACTTTATCAGATTTATTACAGTGAACTCTTTGAAGAAATGAACAAATTATAATAAAATGTGATATATCCAATTGGTACTTATTCTTCACAGGTACGAACAAGCTTTTCTTACTTCTGTAATTGGATTAAATCCAGCAAAGTATTTCTGGATTGGTCTCTCAGACACAGAGGAGCAGGGGACGTTCAAGTGGACTAGTGGGGATGTAGTCACCTTTACACACTGGAATGCAGGAATGCCTGGTACGTGCCATGGGGGCCACTAACTTTCCACTTTACAGATTCAAGCAATGAGTTCTTAAAAGCTAAATAGTAGTTTAGAAACTCTTGTGGCAAAAAGTGGCAGAAATACTAGCGCAGCTTTCTGCTTGTGCTAAAGGGATTAAATCTGGGGTCATGGTAACTCCTCCCAGTGGACTACCTATTGATATCATTCACTCTTTGTTGTTTGATAGGATTGATAAGTGATTCATAATATAATGTAAAATGAATAAAATATATAATTATTTATAATGTAAAAATGATAAAATTTCTTTTTATGATTTAATTGAAATTAATGTGAGCAACTGAGTGAAAGGCATCCAAACACAGTGGGGACAGGTTACTCTTAAGTAGGTAACAAATGCTTTGAAAAGATGCAGGCATTTATCGGTAAGATCTGAAAATTTTATTTCATAAAGGAAGGGAGCCAGGATGTGTGGCCATGGTAACAGGAACTTCAGCTGGATTGTGGGATGTTTTGAACTGTGAAGAAAACAACATGTTTCTCTGTAAGCAGCTGGTAGAGGGAGTGACACCTCCTCCTCCTCCTCCAATGACGACCCCTCCCCCATCATGCCCAGAGGGATGGCAATCAGTTCCTCAGAGCAGCTCCTGCTTCAAAGTAGGTGTTTAATTTATGAATGCAAATGTTTGTCATTTCAAATGAGAATATATTTCATGTATGCATAGAAGGGGGATTTTACCTTGCCTACCTGATAGGTAATCTGTGGCAACATGTCTCCAGCATCACCAAGCAGTGTGGCTGGGAAGTGCTAGGAAGAGCTGTATATAGGTTGAACTGAAGTTTGGAGTCTGAGATGGTAGGCAATGCAAAGTTGCCATAATCAAATTTGCTAGATGACCATGAGCTTATGGTTGTGCCATTAAATGGTAAGTGATAAAACTAGAGACAAGGAGACCAGAAGAAATATAGAAGCCCAGAATTTTGTTTCTAAATTTCAGTAATATCCAGCACAGTATTTAGTGATCCACTTTATATAGATTTTTCAGGAAGGAAGGGAGAAAATGCAAACATGGTTTGGTGCAAGAGATTTTTGCAGAGCCATTGGAGGAGATCTGGCATGTATCCACAGTGAAGAAGAGCAAAACCTAATAGCTGACTTGTGAGTATCTGCAGAGTCCATTGTTTAAATGTAGCAAAATAAAAAAATTAATCACCTTTCTGAAAGGCAGAAATGATTAATTTCTACTTTGCAAGACTGTGTATATCTTTGCAAAGTGGCAGAATGAAATGGGTAGAAAGAGGTAACCAAAATGATTTCTTGGTAGGCCTCTTGGAAGGTAGTGTTATGTATTGAAGTAACCAGAACATAACACAAAAATGCAAGAAGGATCATCAAAATTTGTTTCAATTGAGTTTAGTTCAAAGAAATCAAGCTGATCTTTTTAGCTTACTTGGTCAGTAGATGAAATACTCTTGAGTAAAGGAAGAGTTTGTGCTGTTTAACTTCCTTAATTATGGAGGAAAACTGAGAGACTGAATCCGACCTGTTGATGTGCTTATACAAATGTTTACACCAAGCCTATGTGTGCAGGTGGGTCTGAATTTGGATGTTTAAGCTACTTGATGGAAAAAATACCCTAGAATATATTTACATTTAACTTAGTATTGCTGGAGTCGTGACACCTGTGATCTCTTCCATGAAGCTCTGTGTTTCACTGCCATATGCAGTGGCTGGGCATTTTTTGTCACAAAACAATAGAATGATTTCTTTATATGAATGTCTCAAATAATACTTCAAGCATCAAAACATGTCATATATGAGACTAATGTAATGATATACCTCCTCCTTATCTATTTCACACTGTGTCTGATTGTCTATATTTGTAATCATTCAGAAAGAGGGATTATCTTCACTTATCTTACTGGATGGGTTTAAGTGCTTTGGACTCCGACAGTGGATTTACATGGAGTGATGGCTCACCAGTGAGTATATAATTTATTTTTCCAGCTTTTTGTCTAATTTCCACGGGATGTCTTGACAAACATCTCTCTCAACCCCTCCTGTTTTTATCTTTTGATAGTTCATAGTTTTAGATAACAGAATGACATTTGGAGTGATGAAATAACATCAAAAGTGCTGGAGTATCTCTCTTGATCTAAGCAAATCTGGTTGTACCAATCTCTATATTCCCATTTGTCATTTTCTGTTAAAAATAATTTTGTATGTCTATACAAGCTAGGCTTTGTTTCCTTCGCTGCCTAAAGTAGATGGTCTGCAGGGCCCAAGTCCCCATGACAGCACCAATTAATTGTCTTAGTTTGAAACGTATGAGCAGGATAAGCAACCCAGGGGTTAGAGGGCACTACTTAGATGCTTCTTTTACTTTTAGATGCTTGACAGAAGAACTTCATGTCCCTGATAACTAAGTCAGCTACTTCTTGGCTGACTAACAGAGCTTATAAATACACAGACAAATCATGCCATGCAAGGGTCATGTCCTTCTTGTTGCAAGGTCTGGCATCAAAGCACAAAACAGACCACGAAATCAAATGGAGTACATTCTTTAACAGGATGATATATAAGACATTTGTTTCAATCTAAAAGGAAGACAATAACAAGGCTGCGTTTCCACTATAGGTAAATTTTGAAAAATGGGCAAACGGAGAACCAAACAATTATGATGGAAATGAAAAATGTGGTGTGTTTGATGGCTACACTTACATGAATTGGAACGATTTGTTTTGTGAACATATGCAAGGCTATGTTTGTCAAATAAAAAAAGGTGAGATAACTTTCTTCCTTCAACAACTTTTAGAGGCATATAGGAATACCCTTTCTAGGTCAGATTAGACTATCTGCATGTATTAGAGCCAGCTGTGTTATCAAGCACAATCAAATACTTAATGCATTTTAATTTAAGTAAAAGTAGTTTAAAACAATGACTTCATTCATGAGATGCACATGTAAATTTGGGATGTATATGCAGCAAATTAAGAAAGTGAAATACAGAAGCCTAAATTTGGGTATAGTTCCCTGTCCTTGTCATCAGTACTAACATGGTATTTTGCTGAATGTAACACCTTTTTCTCAGATATTCTGAGAAACTGTGTGTCAAAAATAAGCATACTGAGTAAGATCAATTTTATTACTGGGAATTAAAATACTAACACCTGTATAAATCTATTTCATTGAGAGATGTCTGAGAAACATACTCAGTTGTTGATTTAAATTGCAGGAGCACCACTGAAACCAGAGCCTGCTTCTACATTCAGTAAGTCTTGTAGTTCCTATAACAGAAGTTAATTAGCATATAATGATGTTAATTTCCATGACACACTGCTTGATGTTTTACCTTGCAGATTATGAATATGTTGTTGGTGAAGATGACTGGATAATACATAATCACAAGGAATACTACTTCAGCAGGGAACGAATGCCTATGGAAAAAGCCAGGGACTTTTGCAAGAAGAATGGCGGCGATCTTGCTGTCATTGAGGGTGAAAGTGAAAAGAATTTTCTTTGGAAATATGTAAGAAATATGGTTTATTTAGAAAAATGCACTGTTCTGTCCTGCACTGAGGCACCTTTTCCACTGGCTTGTGAAATATTAGAAAAGAATCCCCATCATAAAAAAATCAGTGCCACCTTTCACGGGCTTAGGAGCTTTACCATAATCATTATTTTACTAAATTGCTACATGCAAACAAATCCTCAGCTTCTTTTCAAAGACCCTCTCTGTTTCCTTTTCATTCCATTCTACTTTAAACAAAATTTTAAATACTGGAATTTTGAGGAAAATTCTGCATTTTGTAGCTCAGGCACAGAATTTCACATCTGCATATCCTGCAATTGTACAACTGAAACCAAAGCATTCTTTTTTTGAGAGCTTGCTTATTTTATTTGAAATCTGTCTTCTTACAGCTCATTAAAATTCTTTTTTGTTTGTTTCTTTCATTTTGTTTCTTTTTGTTTTAGGCTTTCTATAAAGACTGGGGAAATAGTTTTTATATTGGCTTAAGTGTGAGCCTTGACAAGACATTTGGGTAAGTAAAAAATAATTATGTTTGCCAGACTCATAAAGTGAATATTTGTCATGGCTGTCTCTAAGAGACTGTTGAAATTCAGTGACAGCCACAACCTATCGACAAACATGTTTTTGTCATAAAGTTTTAAGGTATGATCCTGGTCCTCAGGGAAGCGCTTCTCACATAATATTTTCGCTATCCATTTCCTCTTCTTTTGGTTCGATACTCTACTTTTGTATTGTAAGGCTGAGTTTTTCACTCACAGTCAGTGCAGTGGCACCTTCTTTGTTAAATGGAAGATAAAATTGACATTACAAATATCAAAGAGAAAAAACCCTCAAAACTTGCAGTAAGAGTCATCATGGTTTGATGCTTGGTCGTATGAGTCTCAACCTCTTCATTTCAGTCTTTCTTGTGTTGCCTCAGGATGTCTTTCTCAGCCACAAGCCACAGAGACTGGACAGTCTCATCTCCTAGGGTTCCTGCTTTCAACATAATGCCCATAGCTCAAAAACCATTGTTGTTTGTCCAGTTCTCCATTGCTTCCTCGCCAGTTTCATCTTCCTCCCTGCTAGATGGTGGTGCTGTTGTCTTTATATTTCTCCTGGTTTATTATGTACTGGGTTTTTTTCCTACTTAGCCTGAGAGATTTGCAAGTGGAAGCAGCTAGGCATCCTGCTGAATTCCTTATTTGTAGTTCATTTGCAAAAAACATGCATGCAGTTGCTTAGCCTCCAAAACTGGAAAACCACTAAATTGCCCTGGAGCTGATGTCTCGGTCTTGGCAGATTACCCACCTGACTTTCCCCTTCCAGCACACTGACTTTTTTTTCACTTTTTCTTGGCTACTTTTTGAGAATATATTTGTGAATCACCAAACTAGGAAATTATTTTTGCACAACTGAAAGCAATAGCTGTATAATATTAAAGATTTACTTTGTTTAACAATATAGTTCCAAGTGGTCCCTGGTATGTTCAAAGCTCTCTCTTACCCTACAAGATCTTATAGGATTGCTTTTGGACTCAAGAGTTTACTTAAAGAGGCTCAAATTTCTGTTTCTGTGCTCCATAGAAAGCCAGGTCCAGTGTTGCACTGTTGTGTTTCCTGCAAGCTATCAACGCTCAGAGATCGAGAAAGGGTAGGACCACCAGTTGAGATGGTTCAGATCTGGTTCAGGTCAACAGAATAGGCAGTTGATATAATGATTTTTTTGCTAATTCAAAAGTGGAAGGTCTTGGTTTTCTTTTACCCGAGAACAGCATGTTCATAAACTAGGATAACAGGAAACTTAAAATACAAATCTCAACTATGTACTTTACAAAGAAATGTTAACTAATTCAACTGAGAATTATAATTCCCCTAAATTACTTCTTTCAGGTGGATGGATGGATCGCCGGTGAACTATGTTGCCTGGGCTCCAAATGAACCCAATTTTGCAAATAATGATGAAAACTGTGTGGTCATGTATACCCAGACGGGTGGGTGCTGTAATATTCAGTCTGCATGTGTAGCATAAGCTTGGGAGGGCTGTGAGTGCATTTCTGTGTATTTAACCCATTGGATTATATCTGCAAATTGATTCTTAGCTTTGTCATGAAATTTCAACGTGAACAAATCAGTTAAGCATCAGACTATCTGCAGAGAGAGTCAGTACTGGTTTTCCTCTAACCTCTGTCCATTTTATGATTATCTTTCAAGAACATCAGCTGTCTGATGCCATTTGCACAGTTCCTAATAATCTAGACTTCAGCATGCCTCTGATTGTTACTAAACAATATTATACATTATTTTAATTAAAGTGAATACAAGCATCCATTAATACAGATAGTTGGAATTGTGCTTACACTGGCCAAGCACTTAGTCTTCTTTGGAGCAGTTAATATGTTTTACTTTTTACAAAATTTGTAGGTGAGGTAGTCTTCCTAGGCTCTGTTAGAAGTCAATGGAAGGAAATGAACACTCCAGGGAGCAAATGATATGCCCTGTTTAGGAGATCTTCTTTCTGATAAGATGAATTATGTCCTTAACTTCACTGAATTATGAAAATATCTCCATTAAACATAAGGTGTAATTAGCTCTGCTGTAATTACCTTGTAACTGTCTGCAGCTAATGAAATTAATGTCAATTTTTTATTCATTCCTGATCCATAAAATAGGGATGATGATGTTAATGTTGTACTCTTACATCACTCATGTAGGGAGAAAATTACCAAGAAGACTATAAAACTGTGAGAATTTCAGGTAGTAAGGTAACAAAGATCAAATACCTTATATAGACAGCATGATTCTGTAAGTCTTATAGATCTTTACATAGGTGAACTAAGCCTTGGAACTAAGACTCAGCTTTCATAATGATATGGGTTTGTAATATTTAAATATTTCTGCTCTCAGACAAAATATTCATATGCTGAATTTTGCTGGAAACCTGAATATTTCTGAGGAACATATTTAAAGATTACTCATTATTTCTGGAGGAGAGAAATACTAAGAAAGAACACTTTTTATCCCAGTCTCAATTGCACTTTGTTTTTCTTTTATTCTAATTTACTTTCAGGTACATGGAATGATCTCAACTGTGGCAGCGTTGAGTTATTCATCTGTGAAAGGCTTAACTCTACCATTCGTCCAACTGCTGGTCCCACTGCACCACCACCAAAGGGTGGATGTCCAGAAGACTGGCTCCTCCTTGACAACAAGGTACAGTATGAAATGTCAGAATATTGTGTTTTGAAAATAGCAGAATGAAAACAATCTGATTGAGTTTTTCACTGTATCAGTGAAAAACTTGTACCAGGGTTTTCAGTTATCACAAAATAAATTCTTTTTGTGTATATTTGAAGATTCTAAAAATATTATTCCTGAAATAGAAATTATAGCCTCTGTTGGGATCACAGTAGTTATTAAGGAAGTCATGAGTCATACCAGAAGAAAGCTTCATGTCATATATTTGCTAGAGGTTTGCATTGCCAAGGATGCCTGAACAACTTGTTTGGAGCTGTTGTATATTCTTATATATTGCACTAAGCTTGTCTGCCTGTAGCAGGTTGCCTGGACACTTAGTCCTTTGCCTACTATGCATTCACTCTCAAGCCAGAAGGGCACCTTCCCTTGAGCCAATTTATCAGTCTTTTTTCTATAACCAATCATCTGCTAAGGTTTCTAAATAAATCTGCAACTCATTTGATTCTGTAAGACCACTCTGAGCCTTCTCAAAGGACAAAAGTTCAGGATAAGAGCCTGTATGTATTAAAAATCCATAAATTATCATCAAGTTGGCTATAAAAGCTAATTGCCCCCAAATTGCCTGATTAACTTTTCAGTTGCATGCTTTAATTAGCACATTTCGGTTGTGTTTGACTCTGACAAAGCTGTCTAATGACATCTTGATTAAATCATATTACAAGAAATGGTAAATTTGTGGTTTTCTTTATAATGTCAGAATCATTCTCTTTCTGTGATTGATTATCCTATGAGAACAAAACTTGGTTTGTCAAACAGGGCAACAGAAGCTGAGATGTTCAGCATCAACAACATATCTTTAATTTGTTTGTTTTCCAAGGTCTTCTTAGGTATTCCTCCCACAAAGTCACACCTCAGAAATGTGCTCAGAAACTTTAACATAAGTTTTACTAAAACAATAGACTAACATATTCTGTCTCTAAGTGTATGCTAAAATACTGGGTTTTATACTAGTTTTCTACTGCAGAACTTCTCTTTCATAAAGACGTAAAGACAAGTCAGATATTACTGTTAAGTCAGCTAATTTCCTTTTTTTTTGCTTAAAATATCTCTTTGTTACAAACAGAGAAGCTTTCACTAGAAATTATAATGCCATCCATTTACAGATTGGGCACACTTTTCTTTTTCAGTGTTTCAAAGTATTTGGTTTTAATGAAAATGATACATTGACATGGCATGCTGCAAGGAACAATTGTATTGATTTTGGAGGAAACCTAGCAACTATATCAAGACAGGAAATGCAAGGTATAAAGAACCAATATTTTGATACTGTATGACACATAAAATAATTCCTGATAAACAGATTAAAACAGGTGTTATAGCTTCTAAAATATATACTGTTATTTATGCCATATTAATGTAAAGTTATGTTGAAAGAGAAATTGCACCGTTGGAAAATTGCTTACATAGGTTTTAGTGTTTTGACCAGTTTTAAAATCATAGCTTTGGGATTAATACAAGACATACAAAAGAACTCAAATATTTTATATTAGGAGCTTGTCATATAATGTCTATTTTTTTTTAAGCGTACTTGTGAAAATAGCAGACAAAGGGAGTAATATCCAAACCAATCACTATGCACCTAGCTGCCAAGGCAAAAGTGGTAGGTGCCAGTGGAGGACACATACTCGGGCAGCAGAAAGCTACAATGCAGGAGTCCCCAATTCCCCCTGCTCCCCTTGCTCTGCTGGACCTCAGCCTCCTGCCCTTGCTGCTCAGCATGTTGCATGATTTTAATGAGGCCTCATGTTTGCTCTGGAAATGTAATGCCTCAGGTCCTGAGCGCTGCACATCAGCCATCTCCTAGATCACCCCATCAGTGCCTGTGGTTTATATGTTTTTCTATAGCAAAGACATTCTTCTAGTGGAAAGTCAGTCTAGGCAGGAACTAAGGGAAACAGCATCTGACCTTCCAAAAAGGTGGAATCCCAGTGCATACATATTTGGATATTAAGTAGTTTTATTTGTGTTATGCCTATTTGGAAATGAAGTTATCAAGTCTGGTTACGAGGAAGTTATCAAAAAGAAAGGGAGTACACAGTCTGTAGACTCATTTTCTATGTGTCAAGATTTAGTGTACTAATGTTAACTTCTGTAATGCCATTAACACATTTTCCCTGTTTCCTCAGATGATGAACATGTGAGAGTGTACACATAAATTTACATTTTTGTAAAAATTTGCCCATCTTTGAGTTTAGAATTATTTTTTCTAGCTTTAACATCAGGTGACTATGTATTATTTTTATTTTTTATCATAAGTTTGCCACCTTATTGAAAAAAAAAAAACAAAACCTCACCATTCTGGTTTCATGCACTCTAAAGTCTGCACTGTTGGCAAAGGTGCGTTCAATTTCATTCCTTGTGCAATTTTCCTGTTTTCCTTCAGCTTCTCTCATGTCCCTCTTAAAAAATGCTGCAACTGATGCTTGGATTGGACTGAATGACATAAATCAGGAGCACGCATACTTGTGGACAGATGGAAGCCCGGTTTACTATACAAACTGGGCAAAAGGTTCCCGAAGTTATTATAGTAAGGTAAACATGAATATTTGTTTATCACTTAAACATTATAATTTTGGTAGATGACTAAAATGTCATGCATTTTCATGCGTTATAGCTACAACTGTATTTTCTGTAAAGTTTCCTTTATGAAGGCTTTTAATAATCCTGTTGCTTTTTAAAACCAGAGGAATAGTGGGAGATCTACCTTCACACTTCTGTGTTTTGTCGTGATTTTGTATGAATCCAGCAGAAGTTTGGAAGCATTATGCAAAACTCAGACAAGTGAGAAATTTCTCTCACTTCACTGCGGCTGATCAGGGATTCAAATAAGTCATAGAATAGCAGTAACAGTATAATTTTGAGATATGGTGAGTGTTATTTAGGCTTAATGAAAATATCCAGATGACTGTATGTGCATTTCTTGGCGCTGAGCTTATTAAGATAAATTCATTGAAAAAAAATCCTCAAATGGAGGAGTCTGTGTCTTCCTTTTGTAGTTTTATCTTCTCCCTTTAATCTTCCTTCTGAAAGTTCTTTTTATCCATGCTGTGAAATTTTCAGCACTGCTATACATTTTTAACTGCAAGGCAAAACTGAGTGTTATTCAAAACTTATAAAGTGGCTTGTGTAGAATACTGCTCAATAGTGCTATTTCTGTACTCCTGTGCTGGCTTTACCAAGCTTCTCTCTTTATCATGGCAGAATTTATGAGTTCAACTAAAATGGGAAAAAGACTTGTGAGATCCAACCTCTGCTGCCATCAAGCCTAAATGCTTATTGTCATATTACTGCTTGAGTTCACATAGGTGACCTTCATATAATTCATCAGTGTGGGTCTGTGTGTGATGGCTGTGTCTGTATGGCCAGAAGGAGCAGGAGTGTTTCTTACCTATCTGCATCTTTTTCTTGTGAATCTCATTTGCCCTGTAGGAAGACTGTGTCTTTATGAAGAAGAACCCTATTGAACAGGCAGGAAAATGGAAAGATGAAGACTGTAAAGCAAGCAAAAGCTACATATGCCAAAAAAATTCAGGTGAGTTTTCTTTCACCACTTCCTAGTAGAGCTAAATTTTGTGATTATATGAAACTGGTATTAAAAATGTCTTTCCTGTATTCAACCCTGATATTTAACTGAAAACAATCTGACACTGTTAAAGGCACTGCAGGTTATTTTAAGAAAATGAGCACAGATTTATTTTTTTGGAGGAAAAACTCTTAACTTTTTCCTATTTTAAGGACTAGGCAAATGAATTAATAAAATTAAAAAAATGTGGATCATCATGTATTTTATTATTTTTAGTGATCAGATCAGGGGGAGAGAGCAAACAGTACTTTGTCTTAATAGGGATAAATTCTTCAAAACTGTTCCTTGTAAAAGACAAAACAAATGCTAATATACCACGGAAAAAGTGAAGGAATTGTTCCCTTGTATGCTCTACATTGTCGCAGTATGCTTTGGGAAAGTCTGGAGCTTACAAGACGTGTTCCTAGAGGTGATATAGTTATTTATGCCAAAAGATCATTCTGAGAAGAACTATAAAGTTTTGCCACAGAAGATGAAAATATGGCTTTCATCACTGCAGTGATAGTTGGGACACATCTTAATTTCTTATTCCAGCCTCTCTTAATTACTTGATTATTCCAGAGCACTACATCTTCTCTCAGGTATATGTATAACCAAGATAAAGCACTTGACTTTTCATTTTGTCTATTTGCTTATTACAGATCCCAAACTGCAAAGCTTCCAACCTGCAGTTCCAATGTTTGGCTATAATAAATATGGTGATGACCGTTATGCAGTCATCAACTACAAAATGAGCTGGAAAGAAGCAGAGGAGAACTGCAAAGACCAGTCTTCAGAACTCGCCAGCGTTTTGGATCCTTATGCTGAATCTTACCTGTGGTTACAAATATTAAAGCATGGGGAGCCTGTATGGATTGGTCTTAACAGCAACACGGTGAGTCTACCGAATGCTTGTGACAATCATATCACTACCCTAGATTATCACAGATCAGCCATATTTCTTGCTCAGAGGTCTGCACGATTCTCTACTCTTTGCTCCCTTGTGAGTGCTATTGGTCAGATCTGTGAACATATCACAGACATCAAAACCTTTCTTGGCCATAATGTAAGGAAGAGCTGTGTTGCCACAGACCACATTTCAAAGGCCACTGGGGATGTGGCTGCAGTAGACAGTGGCCTCAGTGGCAAAAGTGGCTGTGAGTTTTCTATTTCCTACGCTATGGTCTACCACATGCTCATGCAAGGGGTGCATTGCCATTTCTCACGACACATTTTGGAGCACACCACAGAAAAGACTGGTTAAAAATAGTTCGCTCTTTGTGAGGTTATTTTCAGTTTTGGTTTAATTCACAGCATAGCACTACAAGAGCTTGTGATGGGAAATAGGGAAAATGGGAAAGGGCAGTGTAGAGGCAGGAATAGACCTCTGGCAATGAGGACAACTTAGGCTGGTTTTTGGAGCTGAAGCCAGTGTCTTGAGTAATACTGCCAACAAACTCAGTCCATGAAGAGTGGGAAGGTCTGAAAAGGGAAACAACGATTAGGGGCATGTAAAAGAACTTGAAAAAAAGAAGATATAGTAAATACTTGTGGAACCGTAGTTGAAAGGAAATCAAGAGTAGAGAGGTAGAGCTGAAGCTTGGTGAGATAGGACTAAGAGAAGACACAGGTGCTTAAATGAGAGGAACTGGTGGCTCACTTCAGCTGGAGCAGGCACTGGGGAACTATTTTTTTACAGGAACCTGGGATGAAATGTGGCCAAGTACTTCAAAGGAAAAACGACAGGAAAGGAAGTGGCACAAAGAACGGGATGGGAGCCTAACTCCAAAGAACACAGAAAGAAGGATTTAGGCTACACAGGATGTAGGTGACAGGTGCCATGGATGTGACTCATGTTGGTCATCCTCTGCAAATAGTGGTGAAACCCTCTGAAAAAGACACCACATGAATATCTTGTCTTTAGCAGCTGGTCCTTGCAAGACTTAGAAGCCTAGAATAAACCCTGTTAACATGGGTGTCAGAGGTCTGTGATGTGTGTCCCATAAGAAACGTCATCAATGTTCTTCTCTCCAGTGGAACTTCTACTTTTTGTATTTGTTTCTAAATATAGAGAGAAGGCTGTATCAGAGGAATATTAACAGTGGTTTCCCTTCAATGTTTATTTGATCTGTGTGTATATGTGGACTCCTTTGATAAAATCTTCAACTTTATATTCACATTTGTTACTGAAAGGACATTTGTCCATTTAGCTCATGAGATGAATGGTGTATATGGCATAATGTTGGTTTGTGCACTAAATGAACATCTGTAGGACCACTGCCCTAATTGCTCTGGAGAGTGGAAGCCTGGGCCAGGTTTCATGGCAGAGGACTAATTGATTTTGTGCAAGAAACTGTGATTCTGTTTTTTTCCTAATTTTTATATACCTTCATGTGGAATCTTAACATTCTTTCAATCTAATGCTTGTAAGTGACATGATCGTTATTGTTATTTGTTTTTAGACTAGTGGCCGTTACGTATGGTCAGATAGAAGGAGGAGCAGGTATCATAACTGGGCTACTGGAGAACCAAATAAGAACACAGCCTGTGTCTATTTGGATATGGATGGGTTTTGGAAGACAGCATATTGCAATGAAACATTTTTATCAATCTGTAAACAATCCAACGGTAAGTTGTAAATGGAAGAAATGTAATTTGGGAGGCTAGAAATGAAATTAATAGCTTTATTTGCATGCAGCTTTCTCACAAGTGCAAAGATTGTGACAGATAGTGTATGCCTCGTGCTAAACTATTGCTTTCATTACAGATCTCCAAGATCCAGTCTCTCTCGAGTCATTTCCAGACATTTCAAATCACAAGCTAGTCAACATATGCACATTATAAAGACAACTTCAGTATTTCATGACACATGCAATAATTTTTTTCTGCATCTTTGGTTGTCAAGACCTGCAAATATATTTTTATATTTTAAAGTATCTTTCATAATATTGGGAGATAAGAAATTTCTCTCAGGTAGCAGCTATGTTGATTTATCTAGAGGATGTGATGGTGAGATCCTGGGAAGCTCCTGTTGGGATACATTAGAACTCAAATATTGCATCTAATTTCCAAGATATTTCAAATTATATATGAAATTTATGATCTCCGCACCATACTTCAGAACAAATTTTATATTCATTCAAGCTCTGCTTTGGCTTTGATCAGGCAATGCCATAGACTACTTTTACATAGCTTAGGATGTATGTATATGGGAGGGTACAAAGAGCTTCTCTGACCAACCTCACTACAAACTGCTACACAAGCCGCTGGCTTGGGGTGGTATTGAGATCCTTTAGGTATACTGACTCATTCCTCATACTTTTTCACATGTTTTAAGGAAAAATTGCCTTGCTGAAGACAATTGCAGTTAGGCTGCTTTAAGCCTTCTTTAGCAGACTGAAGAACCAGCTCCAACCAATATAGTTTATTATTAGTTAGTTCAATCTTTTATCATTGCTTAAGTCTATGGAATAATGCCCTTTCTGGAATCACTGTCAAACTGGTAGGGCTGGCAAGCAGTGCTGGAATATATGTTTACCTTGGCTTTAAAGACCCCACTAAAACCTGTGTGTCTTTTTAATAGAGTTAATTCCTAGTGAACCACCACAGCTTCCTGGAAACTGTCCTGAACCGAAGCGTGGTAGATCATGGATTCCGTTCCGTGGTCATTGCTACTATGTTCACACCACTTCTGAGGAAAGCTGGCCTGATGCATCCATGACGTGCATTCAAATGGGTAAAAGCCTTTTTTTCATTAGGATATTTTACAGATTGGTTTTGTGCTTGTTTTTTAATCCAGAACGAAGAGATAATACATAGATATGGGTGTATGTATATAAATTGAAAGCTACAGCTGATTTAAATTTATTGTCAAGCATTTCTATTATGTGAAAAGGCTGATCATGAAGTATGTCATGAATGTTTTCTGAGATAATTAATTTCTAATGGAAAATCTTGCTGAATTTGGATGTAATGTTTAATTGATATTTTTAGGTGCTTCACTGGTTTCCATAGAAGATTCTGCTGAAATGGATTTTCTCTTACTTTATTTGTCTCCACTTGCAAGTGACTTCAGAAAGTTTTGGATAGGATTGTTCAAAAATATTGATGGTAATTATTTCAATGCATATTGAGGTGAAAATAAGCACTAAATAAATGGAGAGAATGCTAAATAACATTAATATACTAAGTACTAATACATTAATATTAAATAAATTATCAGGGAGAAATCAACTATTATATGTTTAATAACTTTTCTACTAAAATTCTTAAAACATAAACCACACTTTTTATATCTTTACTGTGACTAGAGTATATTTCTGTCTGTAAAAGATTCTAGCTTAGCATTGCAGTTGATTAAAAAGTTTCCTGTTGCTTTTTTCTACTCAAATTTCTTGACATTTAGCCAGTGTTAGTCTTTTAAGAAAAATGTTGCCTTGTAGTTAAAAGCTGAGGCAACCTGAAATCAAAATGCATTTCTAAACAACACAGGGGACAGCAGATCATATGAGCTGCCTGGAAACATTTCTTACTGTGTTTATTTTTTTAACTGGTTTGTATATCATGGCAATTCAGCAATTATGGGAGACTTTAAGGGTACATATCCAGGGCAGGTCTAGACTGGGCTTCAGTGAGTGGCCTTGGCCATGGCTGCCCAAGTCCCTGTCTTTCCCCACCAGCAATGGTAGGTACCTTATTGCATAGTGGGCTAGGTTCATCTGTTCTATCTTAAAATTAACAGTACATATGCAGTGATTTGGTCCTGACCTGACCCACTACACTGTCACCAGAGGCAAGAGGAAAGTGCAACTACAGACAGTGGGAAGGAGGGAGTGGCATTGCAGCAATTGTGAGTTATATCATGATATACTGCCATGAAAGCTCACCCTGAAGGAACAGAGATGGCAATTATTCCTATGTGGTGAGCCTCAGCAGGAGATGAGCAGGGAGCTCTCCTTAGGGGGCTAATTCAGTCTGCAAAGATAATTGATTAATCCGGCTCTGATAAAGCAGCTATTCTCTGGTTCTGAATACATAAATTAAATCTCTGAGCAATATGCATGCTTGAACTGCAGTACATGGCTCACAAGCTTCAGCTAAAAGTCCTTGGGTAGCATGGGCATGTCTTCCTTACATCACTGACAGCCATGGCCCTGAAGGCTACTGGAGTTAATTTTGTCTGTGAGCACTTGCATTTCTTACACTCCCATCTGAATATCTCTGGTTGTTAAAAGAGTGAGAAATGAGCCCTCTGTGATGCTAATTTAATCGACTAATAAATTCCATATGTGATGTCATTGTTCCTGGTAGACTAGAAGTGACTCCTCACTTTATTCACTCACTAGTTAATACTTTTAATTTTAGGGGAATGGTTATGGACAGACAGAAGTGCAGTAGACTTTGTCAACTGGGAGAAAGGAGAGCCTACAGTAATTTTTGATGAACACTGTGTTGACATGGATGTCTCAAGTGGAACCTGGAGGAACTATTACTGCTCTGCTGACCAGAATTTTATTTGCAAAATCCCCAAAAGTAAGTTCTGAATTCATGTGCACTGAGCTATTTTAGTAGTGGTTATATAGATCAAACCAAACTGCTTATGCACTGGGCACACTTTATGTATTGATGCTGGTGCATGTGTATATGCATCAAAGCCAAGAGTAACTTCTGTTAATGACAATGAGAAATAATTTTGGAGAAGAATCTGAGTCACTGTTTCCTCCACTCATTTCAAAAACACTGATTTCTTGGCATTTGTTGTACCTTAGTCTAGGAGAGAACATATCACCTACTGAGAGCGTGGACAAAATTCATAGTCATTAGAGTGCAAGGTACAGTAGACAAGAATAGATGACTAAACTAGTGTTGAGAAGAAAGGCTGACACTATCTTGGTAGTTAAGCCAAGGGGAAGCAATGCAAAGTCACTGAGATCCTGCAGAAAGAGGATAGGTACTGCCATTGGGGTGGGTACCAGTGAAGTGTGCTGGATGACCAAGTGGAAATCATCAAGTGAGGGTGGGCAGTGGGGCCCAGTTCATTTCTATGCTGACACAGGCACAGGGACACATGACATTACAACCAAGAGCACAGAACACTTCATTTGTAATGGTTACTTGTGACCCTGTGGCATTTTGGTTATCAACCCACACAAATTGTTAATGTGTCACAGGCTGGGGTGAGTCCCTTTCATGTGCACAGCATGAAGGATGTAAATGTGCACGCATGCAGCTAGTGTGAGTCACCTTACACACACAGACTCAGCTGTGTTTGCACATATCAGTAGGGAGGCAGTTTGAAACAGGCCAGATTTGCCACTGGTAATGAAATCCACTCTGCAAATAGAATGGATCCAATGTGGAACCAATTGAGTCTCCTGATTGTGAATCTCCACAGGTTGGCAGTTTGGCAATGGAGTCATCCATGAGTTTTGTAGGGCCCAGCCAGCCAGGCCTGCAAGAAATTAACTGAATCATACTCCCCATGCAATGGAGGGAGGAAAAGGAAGTTGCCTAAAACTACAGCTTAAATGCTGTTAAGTACAAATGTGTTTTTCACCTTTGTAAGTGTAAAAATAATTAGTTCTGCAGTGTGTAGTGTGAAACCTTGCCCTGTGGAAGTGTAAAAACTTTGAAAATCTGTCTCCCCTACCAAAAAAAGGGGTTTAAAGCAACAAATAGTGAGACAACTTTTTTTTTTTTACTTTTTATTTTTACAAATATTTTTAATAAGAATATTTTACGGATCCTTCAGGCTATAGATAGCCTGAATTGTCAGGGCAAAAGTTTTCATGTATTTTTCATGTCCATGTACTGTGTTCATTTCTGGTGCTCCCACATAAGAAAGTCATGGACGTACTCAAGTGGATCCAGAGGAGGACCACAAAGATGATCAGGGCCTAGAGCACCTTCCTTATAAGGACAGACTGAGAGAGCTGGAGCTGTTCAGTCTGGAGAAGAGGAGGCTCCTGGGAGACCTTGGCACCTAAGGGGGCCTATAAGAAATCTAGAAAAGGACTTCTTACAAGGGAGTGTAGTGATAGAACAAGGTTAAATGGCTTTAAACTGACAGAGATTAGACGTTAGGAAGATTAGACATTAGGAAGAAATTCTTCACTTGTGAGGGTGGCGAGGCACTGGAACAGGTTCCCAGAGAAGCTGTGGCTGCCCCATCTCTGGCAGTTTTCAAAGTCAGGTTTGACGGGGCTTTGAGAACCCTGGTCTAGTGAGAAGTGACCCTGCCCATGGCAGGGAGTTGGAACTATATGACCTTTAAGGTTCTTTCCAACCCAAACCACTATGTGATTCTAAGTTTATTTAAAATTTGATAGGAATGCAAAGTGAAAACTATATATATTTATTTAATCTTTGAATGATTACTTGCACACTATGTATAATATATATATATTAATTTTAAAGTTGCTGAAGTTGAGGCAACCCATGATTCACCCATCAATAAAGGTAAGCTGGTTTCTTATAAGCCCGTTAAACAGAAATCTCAATAAGTTTATAGACATTTATTATTTACAAATAAAATTGCCTCCAGAAAATCTTCATTTTAATACCCATTTAACTGTCACAGATGATTTAATCTGTAATCTGTTTGAAAGTTTTCTCTCAAACTGCATGCCTTACTGATTTTTCTTTTTTTTTTTTTTTTTTGCTTTACAAACAGTATACTGTAGTACAATATCATGCTCCTTTCAAAAGGAGCATACAAGACATTAAACTCAGTTTTGCATTGTCTATCTGGAACATGCTTCAATTTTAACTGCTGTTATGTTTGTTCAGTACTTTTAGAGTTCACTCAGTTTACTTAGATGTTTGTTATATGCAGTCACAGTCTTCATCCATTTCTAGTAATTCTTCTGCTTCGTCTTTCACAGCATCAAAAAAGGAAGCTGCTGCTTCATCTGGAAACAATTTAGGTGGGATGACTGTTATACTGATCTTCTTTGTGCTAGCAGGGTCTGGCCTTACATTCTATTTCTTCTATAAAAAAAGACGTGATCGACAAGCAATTACAACCAGTTTTGACAATGCCATATACCGTGGGGATGCTGACCCTGGATCTCATGAATCAAATTGGCTTGTGACCAATATTGAACAAAATGAGCAGGCAACAGTGTAATAATCAGAGTAATTGTGGGCATTATTTTGAAAGGAATTAAAGTGCTGGAATACAAGAATACTTAAGCCAAAGTGACTTTCTCTAGTTCAATTTGCACGGGATGCTTCTTGCTTTCTACACTTGAAAGAACAAGCAATCTTGCAGGGCAGATACAGAGATCTGCTCACAAACTGTTGTAGCTAGGAGGACTGTTGAGCATGCACCTAGATCTGTGTGAGCGAACTCTCAGCCAGTTTCAGAGTTTCAGTCCCTGTCTGGGTTCAGCGTCACTTTAGGCACAAGAAGAACCATGCTCACCACAGGCAACTGTGAGAATATGCTCCTTAGCATGCCCCAAAAGGTATATTCAGATCTGTTGGTATCCTGCAAGTGTCACCTCAATCTCCAGCAAAGGCTGGCAGACTTGCTCAGGTTGAATGGGATTTCCAAGCTCAACTGAAGCATGTCCCTGCTCAAAGCAGGACCAGCTGCTAGGCAGCCTACTCCACATCTTCCTTTTGCTACTGAGGTACCCACAGAAATACTTCATATTGCCTGTAATACCTGTAATATCTGAATTAACGCATTTTCCTCATCTGTATAGAAAGTGTAAATTGTTTTCTTTCTGCTCTGATTCTGTCACATTAGCACTGAAAGATCAACTGTAATAAGAGGTAGGAATCTATTGTGAATAGAAATACTTTATCATTTAAATAGTAGAATAGGGATCTCAAAGGATTCTGTGGAAGGGGGGGATATGCAGGATGAATTATACTTAATTCATATCCAAAAATGTACATAAAACATATTCTTGAAGTCTCCACTATTAGTGAACATTTCATACCTTTTCAGGCCATTTTTTCAAAGCCAAATGAAACTTACCATTAAGAAGTATTTTTCAATTCCTAACCTACTTCCTGCTGTCCAAGTGTGTTTTTATTCTTTGAGTATCATTCTAGACTTCCATCATGATGGAGCTGATAGCATTGCAATCATATTCTCTAGGTTCATAAACCCTAAAAATATACAGTAAGCTCACATACAGGTTTTCTTTTTCATTTTTCAAGTGTATTTTATGCCAAATGTAAACAAAAAAATGGTTCAAAGCTATTGGTCTAGAGAAGGTCCTTATTTAATTTGATATTTTTGATATTTTAATCTTTTGACAGATTTTTTGTTTAAATTAAAATATTTTGTGTGTGTATGTAATACATGTAAATGAGTTTTTATTCTACATTCGTTCACTAAATAGGCATTAAAAGGCTGGTTCTAAGTAAAAGTTTGTGTGTTTTCTTCAACTGAACAATTGATAAAACAACAAGAAAGAGATATGGGATTCTTAAACTTCTATACACAAAAACCATCCCCTTTTCCTGGCCTAGCATGTTCTTAAAGGTCAGTAGGGATTTGTTTTTACCATCCTGTGAAAGAGTGTGTCTTTTTGCTTATTCATTCATGGCATTCGAAAGCTTGCCCTAATGAACATGTAAAGTGTAATTTAAGACTACTTATGTGCTATTCTGCTCTAGCATTTTCTGAGACAGGTTCTTATAAATTAGATAACTCTTATTGTGTCTCCTCTCCATCTTCATATTTTCTTAAAGCAACACTGGTCCTTCCCTTTTTAATTCACTTGCTATGTCTTCTAGATCTCTAATCCTTTTTGCTATTCCTTTCTTTATAAAATGCCTTTGCATATAGACACAATATGGAGACCGACTTTCTCAGTTGCTTGCCCTTTCTTTTTATGAGGGCAGTATTTTAGAGAGAATGTCCTCGCTTTCATCACTATTTTCATTATATCCCTCAACTATAACAAGGCTGAAAAAGTAATTGATTCTCAACTTGCGCTTACTGCAGTGTAAGAGATAAAAATGCCTTTAGGGAAAGAAAAGCTGTGGAAGATTTCACCATGATTCTATGATTCTACAATTGTAAGTTTCTGTAATGTCAGACAGTGACACAGCCATGTCACACAGAGGTACAAAAAGGAATGGAACACCCTCCTCCTCCAAAAGAATGCCAGTTTACAGAGAAACAATTTGCTAATATCAGTACCAATAACTTGGAACAGAAAATATTAACTGCAGTTCCTTAGCTAAAGCAGGAATCCCAAAAGATGTTCATGAACTGGAGTGTTTACTTTGTCATTTATGTTTCTGAAACTAGGAAACTGAAAAGGGAAGTGAAGAGTAATTTGGAGCAAAATGTAAAAGAGACCTATAAATACAAACAGAATAGAGAGATAGTTGTGAAATGAATTAGTGCCTTCAGACCAGATTCCAGTGGGCGAGAGCCAGATTTTCCGGGGTCAATAGGAAGGGTCTGAACTACTGCATAAGCATAAAGTTGTCCTGATGTCACCATATCCGGACACAGGAACATTTAGGATTCATTTTGTCTCTTCTCAGCTGTGTCCTGATCTGATATACCATGCTTTTTCCTTCTATGGAATTCTGCTGGACATACCTTTTAATTCACTACCTCTTACATAATGATTTCTAAAAGATTTTAAGCATATGGCTAGGGGTTTCAGTTCCTCTCTGGAAATATTTGCTCTCATTTCAGGAAATACAGTGCAACCGTTATACTGCCTTTTACTGAGATGCTTGATCTAGACAGCTAGATGAAAATCAACCTCACCTCCTTTTAGAAGGAGTTGACATAATCCTTCTTTATAATCAATAATTAGGGATACATATATATATAAGTTTTGCAGTTGCTCTGTGGTTCACCAGAAAAGGCTAATGATGAGACTGAGATCCTGGGATAATATCCAGTAATGGGAGGAACAGGGGCTCATGCAATGAGAAACGTAGACTGAGAATGGTGAAAAATACAGTGTGAGTTGTCAAAAAAAAAAAAAAGAAAAAACCAAACAAAACCCAGAGATAGAAGGGAAAGGCCAAAGTAGAAATAAGGTAGGTTGAATTGGTCCAGAAGTGGTGACCATTGCTGGGAGAGCCAGGTCAGACTAGGGCGTTCAACAATGGCTTGGCAAAGCAGAGATCTGGGAAATGTGGATGATACAGGCAGGAGTTCAAGAGTACAGGGGCTTCAAGAGACAGATGGTTCCTGCAAGAGAATAGGACACCTGGGTATAGGAAAAAGCAATATGGGTTGGAGCATGCTTCATAGGAGAGAGCCAAGAGGAAAAGCCAGCTGAAGTGAACTGTTCTCTGAGGAGCCCAGCTGCACCATTCAGATCAGGGAAGAGTGTGCATGTGTGGACATGGAGGGTTTGGAGGGTGTAAGATATTTGTACATTTGTACATTTGTTCCTATTTGCCTGGGTACTCTCTGTTCTTTGGAAAGGCCACAGGTGGGGATCAGAGAAAAAGACAGGCTGCCTTTCCGCCTTATCCTGGCTCCTGATGTCTTTCAAGGGCCAGAAGTGTCCAGAGGGATGAGGAGATGGTTTCTTCATTGAGAGTGACAAGTGCGCACAGGGTGGGGGAATGCTTTGGAGCATTGTACTGGAGTGCTGAGGATG
This sequence comes from Forpus xanthops, assembly GCA_032466535.1. NCBI lineage: Eukaryota > Metazoa > Chordata > Aves > Psittaciformes > Psittacidae > Forpus > Forpus xanthops. The sequence goes on along the minus strand of JASSUY010011323.1, from coordinate 1,814 downwards.
ACAAAGAAACCAGAGCTTTCCTAAGAGGAACAGAACCTGGACGTGCAGGGAAGCCTCTGGAGTGAAAGAAAGGAAGGGATTTCTCCTAGAGAGCTATAGAGGAACTGTATGGTTTGTTTTGCAACCCAAGAAGCCACTGAGAGAAAGCTTACAGGCAAGCACTTTCTCTGCAGATATTGTGGAAGTGGAGACATTTATTTTTAAACAACCTGTCAGGGAACAAAACCCCCTTTAGTGTCCTAGGGTGTGTTCGTTTTGAAGAAAAGGGGCTGAAAATTCCACCTGCTGGATCTCGCCGGCTTGGGTTCCACTCTCAGTGAGGTGGTGGGAAGCAAGAAAAGCAGGAAAAAAAAAGAGATATATTAGTTGTATGATGTCTGTGATCAGTGGTGGGAGTGAGAGAAATGAATCAGTTGTCAGGAGGCAGGTGGAATAGTAACAAGACTTGATCGCACATCTCCCATCTGCACAAAGATTTATCCTGCACTCCATGTTACAAGAAAATTTTTAGTTTTGGGTTTTTTTTTTATTATCAGGCAGTGAGAACAGAAACATTTTTTCCCTGGTAGTTTTAATTTCAGAGCTACCATATGGGATGGTGATGGTTGTTAGGCTGCTATCTGAAAGTGTGCTTCTCTTAAAGGCACAGTTTACTGTGTATGCTGACTTAATAATGTATTTAAAAACAAGCGTAATTTAGAATCTATTCAGAGTTCTATCTGTTTACAACAAGTTTTTAACAGGAAATGGGAAAGCAGAATTGTGCAATCTCCGCACATCGCAAAGATAACAAATGTCTGCAAAAGAGAAGACCATTTCGTTTTTTGACTGTATAGTTGTCAAAGCAGCTACATTTAGTTCACATAACAGTGAAGCTGTTCATTCTTAGTTGGATTAAAAATGAAAAGGCATTGATTATGCCACTAAAAACTGGCTACATTATAATTACATTACTGAAGATATGAAATGTAATGATATAAAAACTTTCCATAGTGACACAAAATAAGGAAGGGTTTTTAATAAATAAGGAAGATAGAAATAAGGTAAAAAGGAAAGAAATCCTTATTTTTTCATGAAAGCTATTTGCATTCAGCTAAAAAATCACAAGAGAAAATCACATTCTATGAATCGACTTCCTTTAACTGCTTTCCTTTGTTTCTTGTGTGCTTTTATAACTGCATTGAATACTAGAACCATTTATGTTCCAGAAGTTTAATATTTTATTACAACTCACTCCAAATATTCATAAGGTGGGGATTTTTGCTCAATTATTCATGTGGAGTTTGATAGGTGAAGCAATTAAAGTGTCAGAGTGAATTTTGTAAGCAGTTTCTGCCTGTTCTCATGGGATACTAACATAGACAAGTTTTTCCTATGGAAATGTCATTCTTGGTAGTTGAAATACTCAGAATACAGCTGAAAAAGGCCCTGAGGGACCTTTGAAACAGTGTATAGCTTTGAGGCTCTGCTCTGAGCAAGGATTTCAACCGAATGACCCTTGAGATCCCTTCCTGTGTTAACTATCCTATAATTTTTGGACAGTAGTAGTTTATAGGACTACGTGCTTTTGATGAGCTAATGCCTGTGTTGCTAAAAAAGGCAAAGAAAACAAGATGAAAGTGTGGCAGAAGCAGGGAAGAGGCTGTATGACTGGTGGATGCATGGTCAGTGCTAGCGTTCACATCACAGAATCATTCCAACCCCCCTGCTATGGGCAGGAACACCTCCCACTAAACCATGCCACCCAAGGCTATGTCCAACCAGGCCTTGAACACTGCCAGTGATGGAGCATTCACAACTTCCCTGGGCAACCC
>JASSUY010011322.1:17752-40831 GCA_032466535.1 Forpus xanthops | reverse complement strand
TCCCATTTCCCCGGGACTGGGGAAGAAAGAGGGGGGAGTGCGCAGAACTGTTTGAGGGGCCTCAAACCACGACAACATGGTACTTATAAAAACCCAAACCAGAAAGACTGTACTAGTGACGCAAATTAAGGTTCTGATCTGCAATACATAAAATAGTCCTTTAATAAAAACTGCAGGATAAAATAAATAGTAACCACTTCTATGACCACTTCAGTAATTTTGCTTAACTTCACAGAAGCAATGCAACCTGAATCTCTGGGAGGCTTAATACAACAATGAAATTTTTACCTCCAGTCTATACATATTTGAAATACATCTGTAAGACACATCAGACCTTCAAGTCTCTCACAGAGAAAGGATGATGAAAACTTGCAATATGCAAGCAACAAATCATGTACTAAAACATCCATATACATATATGAACCTAAAACAAAGCACAGTGAACCTAAAGCAAGCCAAAGAGTTGTCTTAATATACTGAAAAATAAGACATTTTAAGTTATCTGTGCTATAACTTAAGTAGTATGAAAACATCCATTCAATCACTAGGTATTGCAATGTCTTAAAAATATACCAAATATTTTTAGCTGGGTTAGTTATTAGAATAACACATTATACTTACATCAATAGGCAACTCATCTTTTGTTTTAATACAGTAAGATCTGTTATCCTTCTCATTTGGCTGATCATCTTCATCAGACACTGATGAGGGCGAAAACGAAGAAGACGTAGTTGATGAACTATCCGAATTCGTATCACTGAATAAAACAAACATGGGAGTTTGAATATAGACTTCTCCATTACAGATAAAGAGTGACTATATGTATATACATATATACACACACACATCTGTATATAGAAGAGCAACAGTCTTTCCCGGACCTATAAGCCACTGAACAAGATCATAAAAAAAAAAACCCCTTCAAACAAGTAGTAGCATTTGCTCTGAACTGCTGAAGCTAAAAATTGCAAAGGCTTGTTTGGGTTCCTGCTGTTCCACTGTTGAATGGTGCATGGGTCATAAGAGCAAATCACCTCCAATTTCACCTAGTCTAGTTTCTCCAACTGGTTACTTCATGCAAGAATTCCAGCACCAGCATCCTCTGTCAGACATACATGACAGTCACAGTTTGGGATGTATATCTTACTGTTTTGTAAATGAAAAGAGACATTTGAGTCATAGGACGGTCACTTTAGTACAGTGCCCTAGGTAAACTCTGCCAAAATTTCTAATTTTATGCACCACCTAAATTCCCAGCATTGACCATCACTTGACATAACTGAGTACAAAAAAAATACTTCAAATACATTAAACTACCTTCTATAGCTTAGTCATTCTTCTTGTACAATCCCAACAGTAGTATAAAGTTAAGAGAAAGTCAAGAACATACTTATTCCAAGCAATGCATGTAGCACTATGAAGGTTAAAAAAATAAAAAACTAACTTTGGCAGATAAAAACAGACCAGTTTCATAACTCATGGCCTGCCTGAATTCTCCATGTACATATTCACACAGATTAGTAATTCAGTATTTCTCACTGGCACATGCATAAGAGGCGTTTATTATCTTAGATTCCTAATATTTCAAGTAAAGAGCACAGTAAGAACTCAGTCTTTATTCACATCAACATGTCTCTTTTAGCAAGTCTTAAAGACGTTTCTTCAAAAGTTGGGGAAAGAAACTAATACATGGAGTAACTGATCTTGGTGAATGAAAAAACACATTACAAACCTTACATAAAAATACACTGAGACAAGGTGTCCTGGGTTCAGCTGCAACTTATTTTTCTTCTTAGCAGCTGGTGCAGTGCTGGGTTTTTGACTTCAGTCTGAGAACAATGCCAATAACACCAAAGTTTTAGTTGTTGCTGGACAGTGATTACCCTGATCAAGGATTTTTCAGTCTCTCATGCTCTGCCAGTGAGGAGGGACACAAGATTGTGTCATATTGTGCATCACTTGTGCTTATTGTTCTTTTCCTTTTCCCCTTTTAGTTTTACATTGTCTCCCCTTGTTATTTCCCTTATGATTATTGGTGGTAGCAGTAGTAGCTTTGTGTTATACCTTAGTTACTGGACTGCTCTTATCTCAACCCATGGGAGTTACATTCTTTTGATTCTCTTCCCCATCCCTTGGAACAGGGGGGGGAAAAAGGGGGGGAGTGAGTGAGTGGCTACATGGTTCTGAGTTACCAGCTGCATTTAATCCACAACACAAGGAAACTTTTGTAAAATTGCATTGTTTCTTTTTTACCTGATCCAGCCATTAACAAAGCAGCATTGCAAAACAAAGTGATAAACCACATAAAATCTTCCCTCCTAGGTATTTTGGCATTACATTGTCTTTTTGACAAGAAAATTAACGGCCTTCAGCTACCCACTGATTTTTCAACCCCAGCAAATGTTGAGGGGAAAGGCAACAAGTAAGAGCACCTCTCCAAATAAACCTGCCGAAAAAGCTGAATATGGACTTCTCGATAAAAATCAACATAGCAGAAAACCAAAACCAGTCAAGACTACCAGAGATCAATCAGTGGAGGGAAAAAAAAACAGTAAAGGAAAAAAAAAAGTTTTACATAAATATAGATAGCAAAGCAAGTCAAAGCTATCAAAATTTTATCTTTAATATTCATCTGAACATCAGCCAACAGATTTTGCTAGCAAGAAAGACTACAGGTGAAGCCCCTGCCATAGGTCAGGAATTTCACTTTCTATCACTTCATGATGTTCTAGGAAAACTTTGAGCCAAGCGAAAAAGTATTGCCACAGTAAAGATTTAACCCATGAATCCATGAATTGTTAAGGAAGTCCAGCCTCTTCTTTTAAGAAGGAAATCCTCACACTCCATTTCAATTTCCACTAATTAGAAGGAGCACATACCTGTCTCCCTGCAACAGCCCAAGAAAACACAAAACTTACTGAAACTGGCAAGTGTGCAGTCTTCCAAGACCAAAACAGAGGCCACAGCTAAGCAAAGTTAATGTGGTGGACTGACTCAGGGTGGATGCCAGGTGCCCACCAAAGCCTCCCTATCACCCCCTCCTCAGTTAGACAGGCAAGAAAATAATGATGGGTTCATGGGTCAAGACAAATACAGGGAGGAATCACTCACTAATTACCATCATGGACAAACAGACTCGACAAATTAATGTAATTACCAATCAAATATGACAATGAGAAATAAAAATAAATCCTAAAAACACTTCCCCAGACCATTTCCTTCTTCCCAGGCTCAACTTCACTCCCAAATTCTCTAACTCCTACGCACCAGCAGCACAAAGCAAGAGGGAATGGTGGTTATGGTCACTTCATCACACATTGTGGCTGCTGCTCCTTTCTTCTCAGAGGGTGGACTACCCATATTTTCCCCTGCTTCAACATGGGGTCCCTCCTAGGGGAGGCAGCCCTCCACAAATTTCTCCAACATGAGCCCTTACCACAGGCTGCAGTTCTTCACAAATTGCTCCTACACATCACCTCCCATAGGGTTACAAGTCCCACCAGCAAACCTGCTCCAGCATGTGCTCATCTCTCCATGGGGTCACAGGTCCTGCCAGACACAGCTCCAGAGCAGGCTTCCCACAATGCCACAGCCTCCTTTGGGTCACATCCCCTGCTTTGGTGTGGGGTCCTCCACGGGCTGCAGGTGGACATCTGCTCCACTATGGACCTCCATGGGTTGCAGGGGCATAGCCTGCGCCTCACCACAGTCTTCACCATAGGCTGCAGCAGAATTGCTGCTCTGGCACCTTGACATTACTCTTTCTTCACTGACCTTGATGTCTCCAGAGCTGTTTTTCCCACGTATTCTCACTCTCTTCTCACACTGCCCAGTAACTTTGACCCCCTTCTTAAATATGATACCCCAGAGGTGCTACCATTGTCGCTGATGTGCTTAGCCTTGACCAGCAACGCCTCTGTCTTGGAGGTGCCTGGCACTGGCTTTATTGGACACAGGGGAAGCTTCAAGCAGCTTCTCACAGAAGTCGCATCTCTAGCCTGCTCTGCTACCAAAGCCTGGCCATGTAAACCCAATAGTTATGCATAACTAACTATACGGAACACAGAAGTACAGATACAAGCAAAAGATAGAAACTTTCATCAGAAACATACAGGTTAAGAAAGAACTTTCCTACAGAGATACCAAATTTGTGCACAAATTAAGATCGATTCTTTACCTTGAATCCTACATTATTTTTTTCTTATTTCAGCAGCAATATTTCAGGTTTCTCGTCACAAGTGATGCAGGAACATTGTATGAGCACCATGTCAAACAAACACGCCAGTACAGCCAACCATGACGCTCTACAGGCCGCCACCGTCAAACTCATGTTTACACACATAATGCTACACCCTTACAGCCACTGTTTTCGGAGGCACATTAATCCACCAACAAAACTCCAATGAAAAGGTCATTTTTAACAGGAAATATTAAGCCACAGAGGGTGAAACGTTGGAGCGGGTAAGGGGGCAGTCCCGGCCACGCCGCTCGCAAGCGGAGCGCGGAGTCACAGAGCGGGGCTCCCCCCGGGCCCCCACACGCGGCTGCTTCTGAAGAGAGATACCAGCAGATAACGACAAGCCCGCCTCGCCCCCGACCTAAACCCACCTGTCCGAGTCTGACGAGAGGACGGCGGTGGGAGGCCGGCTGGGGCGAGCAGGCGGCGGCGAACAGCGCGCTTCCTCGGCTGGAGGCGGCGGGGCCTGCTCTTCCCCACCGCCCTCCCGGGGGTTCGGAGAACTCGGTGCCTCCCCTGCGCGGTCCGGCGGCGGCTCGGCAGTGCTGGGCTCAAACGCCAAGCTCTCCAACTGCGACACTACCTCCAGCGGTGCCTCCATGCCGCCACACGCGGCACACCAACCCACCCCGGCCCTACGCTACTTCCGGCTTCTCCGTGCACGCCGGCCCCAGCGGACTTGGGGTCTTCCGGGCCCGGTGAAGGGCGAATGTGGGGGGTGGGTCTAACTCTGTCGCAGCGGAGCGGCTCAGAGTCGTACGAGGGAGAAGTTGCCGAGGTTGTCGTTAGTCTGAGCTCTTGGCTGAGCTAATCTATTCTATTAAAAACGTACGTAGGGTGACAGTAATGAGCTCATAAATTTTCAAGTCCTGTTTACTTCGGTCTTTGTATTAGGTAAACTTGATGAATAAAGGCGGTTGAACACAAGTTTTGGTTTTATGAGTCTTTGTAGAGGTGCTGTCTACTCCTGCTGAGGACCTAATGGATTGGTTAGTTTTTGTATTTTGTAAGACACAACACACAGAAGATACATGTAGCTAAACAAAAAAAGGAAAAACAAAAACATTAAGAAAAGCTATCTAATATCAAATTGCTATAGTAATTCCTAATCCTGCCATAGTAACCCTATAATAATACCTAGCTGCAAAACCTAAGGGCATCATTAGAATCACCAAACCATTCACCACAACATAAGTGTCCGTGTGACCAATGTTGTGAGGCCCTACTTTCAGTACTGGACTCACTCTGGGACCCCCAACACAGGAGGGATGTGGAGCTGTTGGAGCGAGGCCAAAAGAGGGCCACAAAAATGTTCAGAGGACTGAAGCACCTCTGGTGTGCAGAGAGAGTTGGGCTTGTTCAGCCTGAAGAAGAAAAGGCTTCAGGGAGACTTTAGGGCAGCTGCCAGTACCTGAAGAGGCCTACAAGAAACCCACAGAGGGGCTTTTTACAAGGGTGTGCAGTGACAGGAAAAGAGGGAATGGGTTTAAACTGAAAGAGGGAGATTTGCATTAGGAAGAAATTCTTTACTGGGAAGGTGGTGAGACACTGGTGCAGGTTGCCCAGAGGAGCTGTGGTTACCCCATCCCTGGCAGTGTTCAAGGGCAGGTTAGATGGAGCTTTGGGCAACCTGGTCTAGTGGGAGGTGTCCCTGCCGGTGGCAGGGGGTTGGACCTAGATGATCTTGAAAGCCCCTTCCAACCCAAACCATTCTATGATTCTGTGAATCCCCTTGCCAGCCCCCAGTCTCTGTTTGAGGACGTAATGCTCTTCCCTATGGCAGTACATTAAAAGAAAAAACACAAGTCTTCTTTTGAACACAATTTATCCATGGGAAAACAAAAAAGGACATGGAAAAGACAAGCAGATCAGGAGGTCACTGTAACTGTGAGCCTATGGACAAGCCCCTTTAACCCATACTCCAAACTGTAGCCTGACAGCTGTGGTCCTGTGCCAACACTGTGTGTTCCTGACCATCACACAGAGTTTCATCATGCTGTCCTCTGGACTGCCTTCCAAATTAGGAGCTAAGGCTGTCTTCCCTTCAAGGCAAGAGGGTGAGCGGCAGCATACTATACAGGTCTGAGGAGAAACACCATAAATAAATACATGAAAAGTTACTTGTGGTACTGCTGAGAGAGCTTGGGACTTGAATAGCTGGTGGGAGCAGAGGAGGTGATAATACGTTTTCTGTGTAATAAACTTCCCCCCCCAGTTCTGAGACAACTGCATACCCAAAGCTCAAAGGGTACCCAAAACATTTAATTCTTCTCTAGAACGTCTGGGCTACGTTGGAAAAAACCTCACAAGGGTGCTTCACACTGTTGTGTGTCCTGGGTTCAACAGTGGCAGTCGTTTTTTCTCCTTCATAGCAGCTGGTGCAGTGCTGTGGTTTTGACTTTCGGCATGGGAACAGCGCTGATAACACTGATGTTTTTAGTTGTTGAAATAATGTTTAGTCTGACCAAGGACTTTCTGAGTCTCATGCTCTGCCAGGGAGGAGGGGAAGCCAGGAAGAAGCAGAGACAGGACAGCTGACCCAAACTAGCCAAAGAGGCATTCCATGCCACAGCACGTCATGGCCAGGATGTGAAAACTCAGGGCAGGAAGCTGGAAGAGTTAGTTCAGAGCTCAGTTGTTGGGTGGTGAGCAGTTGTATTTTCTTCCCTTTTATCTCCCTTGTCATTATTATTATTGGTGGTAGCAGCAGTGGTTTTGTTTTATACCTTAGTTACTGGACTGTTCTTATCTCAACCTATGGGAGTTACATTCTTTCAATTCTTCTCCCCATCCATCTGGGAGCTGGGGGGAAGGGGAAGGAAGGGGAGGGGAGATTCCAAAGACTGTGTGGTTTTTCTGAGTTACAGTGGGGCTTAAACCACGACAGTTCTTTTTGGCACCTAATGTGGGGCACGAAGGGTTGAGATAACAACAGGATTAATAATTACTCATCACAATGCCAATTTATTGTCTCTCAAAATTGTTGCTCTTGATCTCACTGGTTCAGCATGTGGTACCTTACTTACAGCTGGTATTTGCTATTTTAGCATTTATCACATGGGGGTGTTGGGCTAAAGTTCTTGCTTCATTGTATCTTTTTTTCCCATTCTCTATTAGGTTCCCACATCTTCCATTTTTTTCTGAATATTTATGCCCTTGACTTTGTTTTCTAGCTTAACTCCCAGCGCTCTGTCCCCACACTCACCCTGGCTACTAAAGAGCGTACCACTCTTTCTGCTTCTCTGGATTTATGGTCCCCACCACTTTCTCCATTTTCCTGTATATTATGTGCTTCTTGAGTCCCCCTACCTGTGCCACCTCCCTCCACAGTTTGCCTCTCTATTCACAGATTGATGGATATGCACACATTTTCACATATCCCCAAATATGAGCTTTTAGTTACAAATATTTCAGTTGGAGGGCATAAACTGAAAAGAGAAAAGAATGAGCACTTTCATGCTAACCTTGTAAAAATCCTCAGCACAGCCTCCTCCCTTCCCTGCAACCCCCACCATTGTGCTGGGAGTGTCACAAGATAATCAATCTGCAACCTGTGAAAAATAAACAGAAATAAGCACAAAAACAGATGGACATCTCCTAATCCCTGGTAGCTGAAGGCATGATTTTACTGTGTTTTAAGAAGATTCCTTTCTAAAGATCTCCATCAACTCAAATCTGGTTTTGTAGCAGAAGCTATATCTGTCAGCTGCACTCGCATTTCTTTTTCCCTATCCATTAACATGTAGGCTTGAGTTCAAAAAGTCATCTTTTTAAATTTAAAACATTTTTTCTGAACTCTAGAAAGAAACCTTCCTACCAGTATTTTGTTTCTTACTAATTAAATATAGTAATCCTTAGGACATCAGCCCTTAAGGAGAATGTTTTCAAAGGCAGCCTTTCTGCTAATTGGACAGAATGCCTGGGTGATGCAAATTTACTTACAGTCACCTCACAGAGGGACATATAATACTATACATTCTCTGAGAAACAGTGCATACTCAGAACTAGCACTACCCACTGTGGACAACATAAGGCTGAATTACTTTTGGCCTGGTGAGCCCATGACACTTCAGGCCATCAGGGCAGAGATGCAACGTACAGATCGTCTTGTGATTGAGGAGTGGACTTAACAATGGACACTATTGCCCATGTTATTCATGAGTGTGAGATGTGCTGCAATTAAGCAAGTTAAATGGTTAAAGCCTCTTTGGTATGGAGGACGATGGCTGAAGTACAAATATGGGAAGGCCTGACAAGTTGACTACATCACACTCCCACAAACCCTCCAAGGCAAGCATCATGTTCTTACCGTGTTGGAAGCAACCACCAGACGGCTGGAAACGTACCCTGTGCCTCATGCCACTGCCCAGACCACTATCCTGGGCCTTGAGAAAAAAATTTTGTGGTGACACGTCACCCCAGAGAGAATTGAGTCAGACAATGGGACTCATTTCCGGAACAGCCTGATAGACATTTGGGCCAAAGAACATGGCATTGAGTGGGTATATCACATCCCCTACCATGCACCAGCCTCTGGGAAAATCCAACAGTACAATGGACTATTAAAAACTACACTGGGAGCAATGGGTGGTGGGACTTTCAAACGTTGGGGTACATTTACCAAAGGCCACCTGTTTGGTCAACACGAGAGGATCTGCCAATAGGGCTAGTCCAGCCCAGTCAGAGCTACTACATACTGTGGATGCAGAAAAAGTTCCTGTGGTGTATATTAAGAATTCGCTGGGGAAGACAGTCTGGGTTATTCCTGCTTCAGGTAAAGGCAAACCCACTCGTGGGATTGCTTTTGCTCAGGGACCTGGATATACTCAATGAGTAATGTAGGAATCTGAGGAAGTCCGATGTGTACCTCAAGAGGATTTGATTTTAGGGAAAAACAGCCAATGAACTCAATTGTATGCTGTTGCCTGATATGTAGCCCTTTTATAGTCCACCACCTAGATGTCTTCAGGTCACCAGTGACTGGCCCTCCAACCGTCATCCCAGCAAAGAATGAACTTTGATGAAACCAGATGAGTTCTGCAGTAAAGGAAAGAGCAGCATCAACAGGCAATGATCCAACACTGCACACAGCCTCTCCTGCTCTGAAAGACAGTTAAAAGAGATGGAGCCTGACATCATGGACCAAATGGACTCAGCAGCTTTATAGGGATTGATTCATGCGCTAAGGAATGATCTCTCTCCCTCTGAGTGTGTGTGTGGATATATATATATATATATATATATATATGTATATATATATAAGAGTAATGGTATATTGAAAATGTGGGATCTGAACATGATGTGAATGGTATGGAATAAGGGGTGGATACTGTCCCAGGCTCAGCAGTGGCAGTGATTTTTTCTCCTTCTTAGTAGCTGGTGCAGTGTTGTGTTTTTGAATTTCGGCATGGGAACAGCGCTGATAACACTGATGTTTTTAGTTGTTGCAATAATATTTAGTCTGACCAAGGACTTTCAGAGTGTCATGCTCTGCCAGGGAGGAGGGGAAGCCAGGAAGAAGCAGAGACAGGACACCTGACCCAAACTGACCAAAGAAGCATTCCATGCCACAGCACATCATGGCCAGGATGTGAAAACTCAGGGCAGGAAGCTGGAAGAGTTAGTTCAGAGCTCAGTTGTTGGGTGGTGAGCAGTTGTATTCTCTTCCCTTATATTTCCCTTGTCATTATTATTATTGGTGGTAGCAGCAGTGGTTTTGTGTTATGCCTTAGTTACCGGACTGTTCTTATCTCAACCTATGGGAGTTACATTTTCAATTCTCCTCCCCATCCCTCCAGGAGGGGGGGGTAGGAGGTGGGGAAGGAAGGGGAGGGGAGATTCCAAAGACTGTGTGGTTTTTCTGAGTTACAGCAGGGCTTAAACCATGACAGTACCCCAAGGTACCCCACACAAGCTGAAGTCAGCGTCTGACAGGATGTGATGTCTTTTGCTGGTACTTCCACCCTTCATTTGCAAGACAACACAGCAGATGCAATCAGCAAAATTAATTCAATAGGAAAACGAATCGTATAATTATAGGCTGAGATAACTGGGTTTGTTCAGGGGAGAACTTGTCACCAGGTTATGGTATTTAGAGGGTGACTACAAAGAAGACGGAGACTCCTTTTTTGCAAGGAGTCGCATGGAAAAGATGAGGAGTAATGAGCACAAGTTACTCCTGGGGAGATTTCAACTGGACACAAGTGGAAAATTTTTCACACTGGAAATAGTCAGCTATTGGATTAGTCTCCCCAGGGAAGTGGTGGATTCCCCAACATGGGGGGCAGGATGGACAGGATGCTAGGACATGTAGTTTAGGTCATGCTTTGCATGTTGTCGTGGTTTAAGTCCAGCCAGCAACCCCGAAAACCATGCAGCCATTCGCTCACTCCCTCCCCCCCTTCCTTCTCCTGCTTCCTCAGGGATGGGGAGGAGTATTTAAATAATGCAACTCCCATGGGTTGAGATACAAACAGACTAGTAACTAAGGTATAACACAAACCACTACTGCTATCACCAATAATAATAATGACAAGAGAAATAACAAGGGAAAAGAGTACAAGCATTCACCACCTGCCAACAGATACCCAGCCTGACCCAAGCAGTGATCTGGGTAACTGCCCTCAGTTTATATAGTGAGCATGACATCCTGTGGTATGGAATACTTCTTTGGTTAGTTTACGTCAGGTGTCCTGTCTCTGCTTCCTCCCAGCTTCCCCTCCTTCCTGGCAGAGCATGAGACTTAGAAAGTCTTGGTCAGAGTAAACATTACTGAGCAGCAACTGAAAACATCGGTGTTATCAATGTTTGTTCCCAGGCTGAAAGTCAAAAGCACAACACTGCACCAGCTACAAAGAAGGAGGAAAAATGACTGCTACTGCTGAATGCAGGACATCTGGAAAGATTGGACCAGATGATCCTTGAGGTCCCTTCCAACATGATAGTCTGATTCTATGCATATACCATCAGTATTTTTTTTTTTTACATTTATCTAAAATTATGTATAGGTCAAGCAGAATAGGCACATTATGAACATTTGCTGTTTTTTACTCTGTCTTAAGTGAGGAGCCTGTATATGTTGTAAGTATAGACAGTAGAAGTAAGCTCTGTCACTGCACCGTTACTCAAAACGCCTCAGTAAGGAATCACCTTTTCAGTGACAACACAGAGATCCTGCAGTGAGTGTATATGGGGTGTGTGACTGTTGTCAAATATTACTACCCTGTACTGCAAGCTCTGTAACGGAAGGATTCTTTAGAAATTCATGCAATTAAATGTCAACAACAATTAGCTGTCAATTGAACATAAAATAAATACTGAACAGTCATAACAATTATTTATATTGAATCTCACTGGCAAATATGTTTTTATCCCTAAATTAGATAAATAGATATAAATTAGAAATTAGATGTATATCAAATTACAAAGTAGAGGAAGAATCCTACTAAACACTGCAAAAACAAATCCTGCAAAACCAGGTTACATTTAAAACTAAGCAAAAAAAGTTTATGATTAGTTTGAGGAGGGTTTCATTTATTTGCTTGTTTTTCACAGCTGGGACCTAAGATGTACCTGAAATGGATCATAATACAAGATCTGTGAGTTTGTCTGAGAGGGCTGACCAGTGTGATTTGGAGAGAATAATTTACCCAAAGCACAAAAAGCCCCTATATTGGTCAAATCATTTTCTAAAAACAGGTAAAACTACTAAAGTTATAGTGTAGAACTGAATTAGTTGAATGATGAGGAAAGAAAATTTTATCTGCTAAATATAAACCTTTCATAAATGTAAAAGCATATTCAGATCTCTGCCTTGCACTTATGTAAGTAAAATTCTTCAAATGTCTTATGAATCATGTCTTTCCTGCTTTTTAAAGGATTTTAGTAAGTGTTCTGTAGCTGTACTGTGGCACCTAGATTGTGTTTTGACAGTTTCCTCCGTGTTTGTGCAGCACTGGCAGCATCTTTAAAACAAGAAGATATTTCATTTCATCTGAGCACTGCAGTTTAGCCTTTAACACGTAAGACAGCATTTTGCTCACAATGAGGGTAGTGAAAGTCATGATGCGTAGTAAACATCACCCTCCATTCAGCCAGGGCATTTTTAAGTAATCTGCAAAGTAGCAGTTCAAGCACAATGATGTTCTAAAAGAGTAATTTCATAGGTGAGCGCTTGAATCACAGCAGTTCTAACTCTTGTTTTCAAGGTCTGAGCAGTTGAGAAGTGTCACTGCTGGGACTGGAATCTGACATCATCTGTCAAGGCAGGACTAAAAGTGACTGTAGGCTTGTTTTCTGCTTCCAACTTCTTTGATGAAGCTCTCTGGAGGTGTTGTTTCCACATTTCATTTTTTCTATTCCTGTTAAGACAGGTGTGTGTAATCGTTCCCGTCATACTTTTAAAGCTAAAATGACACCATTCAAACTATTATTACAATGTTTTATTGAATGTCTTCAGATGCAGTAGAAGAATCTGTTGAGAACTATAGTTTCATCCTGATTGTATCCTGAACTTGAAGGTGGAAAATCACTTAGAGATTTCAGTTTTTTGCTTTTTATGTCTTAATAGGAAAAAGCATGAGCAAGAAATTATGTTTCCTGATATATTTGAAATATGGAAACAAATACTATTGTGGTATTTATAATTTTTTACTTTTTGTGCTTTCATATTCTAGGGACTATGCACATGATATCAGAGATTACAGGTAGTATAAGAACAGCGGACTTTAATTAATAGGAGCAATGCAGTAAATTTGAAAAATATACTTCCAAGAATATCCAGGTTAGTTTATTTGTGTAAATTCACGGTATTTTGTGTGTAACCAGTTTTAGTGTTTCATCAGTATAATCATCAACTTAAAAATTCCTTTAGATTCTTGTGTCAGTTAAGATTAGTTTTAATCTGAAATAATAAGAAAAAGAACACCCTGGGATATTGTATAAAATGTGTATAAAATGTGTATAAAAGTGGAATCTGAAAATAAGTTGTTACAGTGTCCTGATGGTTTCAGTTGCCGTATCCTCTTCCCGTGCTTACTACTGTGCAATTTAGCTTTCATCCAAATGTAGCATTGCTGACTGAGGCTGCAGACAATCGGTGGTGACAAATTGCTTGTCACAGTTCTCAATGTGGTCTCCATGTACCACGAACTGATAAAACTTCTGGGAAGTCTCTTTACACATTTGGAGCTGCAGTACTGAATGGATTAACAAAATAGCTTTTTTACTTCCAGTCTAGTATCTGTGGTGAGGTCAGAGGGAGTCTTCAGAAGATCATTTCTTCCTCTGGTAATACTCTTCCTTATTTTAGGCCAAGAAGTGGTGGGAGTTCTGTTAGTGTTGATTTAGCCTTTTCATTACCACTGGTCAAAAGAGCATTTACTACTCTTTATTATAATTGTTTATTATTGTCTATTTATTCATATGATGTAATGTAGTTACACAGGTCAACTCTTCAGCTCATTTCTGCACTAGCCCTTTTCCTGTAAATACAGAAAAAAAAAAAAGAATGTACGGATTTGATGAGTACTGGAATAATGGCAGTAGAAAAATAATTTTAACCACATAAATCGCAATTGCAATAGGTCTTTTTGCCAGCATAGTAGTACAAAGAAATCATGTCCCTATGTGCCTTTGCTGTGCTTCAAGTATAGACCTGCCTCAAGTGACCCAGACCAAAAGGCACTTCACATCACTCCTCACAACACTTTTAAATTGATGAAGGAAAGAAAACTTCTATTACAGTTCCCCAAATTGCTTTAATTTTGACCTACAAAAATAGATAAGTATGTGAGCTGAATATGTCTTCTAAAATGACCAGCAATGTTAGAGTGCTGACATCTGAATTGTCACTCTAACACTGGAGAATAATTACTCCAGAGAATTGAACGGACTTTAAAACTTTCTTTGAATGGTTTGTTCCATTTGCAGACTCAAAAAAAAAAAATCCCTTTGGAAAGCCAGTTTTTTGCTGTTACATGAAATAACCTTAAACTACATGTCAATGCCACCCACTAAATAGAAATAGAACAGAAAGACACTGACTTACTACATCTCTCACTAAACAAGGTCAGGAAAATATTACAATCACCAGCACTTCTATTGCATTAGACAATCCTTGGTGATATGTCCATATTAATATGGCTGTGTGACAGTTTGTACTGAAGAATCTGATCAAGGGTGCTTGGATGCTTATGTGGTAGGCAGGCTATCTATCATGTTTGGTTGTGAGGACTGTGGTTTCTCATACCATTATACATTCATTTTGTTCCTTATATTTAGTCTGGTTTTAAGGGGTAGCCATGGGATTAAATTTGCAGCAGTTTTGAAACTACTGCTCCTGTCTCAGAGCCTTTTCTTTCACTCACAGTTGAACTGTTGGAGGCTAAGGTATACATGGTCAGGAGCAGTGGGGAGGAAAGGAAATCAGATCAACAGAATTTTCTGTATCACTATTGCTAGTCATGTTTCATTCCACCCAGATGAATCAATATTGTAGCTTGCACAGCTGAGATGTCTAGTTCTGAAACAAGATTAAAATAACTACAGTACAGAATGTTTTACTCATTTCAAAGTTCCAAATTATTGTACTGAATTAAATCACACAAATTCCTTAGTTATTTCTTTGCATAAAGGGTTGGGCAGTTTATATCTAGATGAAAAAAAAACAATATGACTTCTATAGATAAAAGACTTTTTCCAAAAAAATGAATTTTTAAATGTGGAAGAATAAACAACCTTATATTATAGTCCCATATTCTTCCCTTACTTTATTCTTCCAAATATAGCTAGTAATTTTCTGATGATAGAGCTGCTCAAGGCCAGTTGCATCAATAGCAATCCAAATCCCTTCACTAATGGATGGACTGGTTCACCTCCTATTATTCTAATAATTTGTACAATTCATTTATCAACTACTTTATTGGCATCTATTACATTCTTTTCCAAGTTATTTCAGTCCAATATTTTAAATTATATCAATATCAGCATAATTTGGTTAGTTACCAAACCAACTGCATCCAGGCTGCATCTATAAATATGATTTTTTCCGGTGTGTATAAATAACTCAGAAATTTCAAATGTCAGCATAGCTGAAATCAGCGTGTTCGAGTTTGTAGGGAGTCACATTTGGAGAGATTAATATGTTCTGTAAAATCAGGTGTGACTCCCCTATAATGACTGCAATATAAGAAGAAGGTTTTAGCAAACTGGTAATTTATCTCTTTAACATAAATTCTTGTGGATCAGACATGTCTCCCACAACCTTCTCTGAAGTGTGTGTGGCTATAAGAAGACTTTATCACTGTCTCAGGAATCTGGAAAATGAAAGATCCTGACACGCTCTCCGGCTGTCTCATTTTGGCTGCACTGCCTAGCATTTTTTCTGTGCTTGCAATAATGTTTGGCTAGACAGGAACCCACTAAAATATCAATATACAACAAGCATTAGGCATGAAATCCATGCAGAAATTAAAGAATGTAATTTTTAATCCACTTAAGCAATAATTGAATCTAAAAGATCTTTCTCCCTGTATTCAGATGTTCTCATTTTCTGTCCCCTTCCTTGTGCCAGGACTAGTGTCCATGCAGGCATGATTGAATAAGGGCTGGGAAATCCACTGAAAATTATACCACTACCACCCTCCCCCAGGTTAGAATTTACCCAGATCAGTCCCATATCCCACTTTTCACTGTGTAGCGCTACAAACACTAACATCAGCTTTGAGATATGAAATTACATGCCCCAAGAGCTAAGGTATTTCAGAGTTAAGGAACAACATAAAGCTCCTTACACTAAAAGTTTTACCTCCTCCAAGTGATGGAAAAGAACTAGTTGGTTGGTTGTGGCTTTTTGATTTTTTTCCAAAAGACAAATGTTAAGAAACAGAATAAAAAAAGGACTATGAAAAAATCAAAAAAATTCCTTTGAAAAAACACCTGGCCTGTGTGGAAAACCATAAAAAATAGTCTTCGAAGAAAGCAGTCTAACCTAAGATAACAAGAAGGTTCAGGTGCTCTGCAGATGAGAAAGTTGCAAACTTAGACTCATTGTTGAAGAACTTTTGGGAAATCATTATGTACTCAAGAATTCTATGTGTACTCAATGGGCCTTCATATTCTTTTATTATTCAAGGAGTTTCTTCCACAAAATATACTCATTTTTTTTCCTTTGTTTGGCTGGAACATGATGATCTTTCCATTGCATTCAGACTTAACCAAGGGGAATCAATATACATTTGATCTTTGGCTCAATTCTAATTATCCATACCTAAACCAACAAATCAACCAAGCAAACAAATAAACAAAAAAATCTGACACCAAAACATAACACAAAATGAAAATATCTCAGGAAACAGAAGTTTTTCTGCCTAGCAAAAGTGGCTATTGAAAGCACATAGTTTTAATGCTCAGCTCTTGTTTATTCCTCAGTGATAGGTAAGATCTTCATCACGCTGCCCCTCAGTAGAGCTACAAGTGAATTGCAATCCTTGCAAGTTAAACTTATGTTTATAGAAAGTAATCTTTTTGGAAATCCACTTGATGTAAATTCTTGTGAGAATTTACAGTGTTTATGAGCTCACTGTCTTCAGGCAAAATGGAAAATCTTGTAGATAGTCTTCTCATAACATCACCAGTAAGACACACATGGAAACAGTTGAGATTGCTTAGTTAATGATTATTCAGAAATAATTTCTCATCACAAAGAGAATAAGCAAACACATTTCATATTGCATACATGAGTTGTACCCCATGTTCCAAAATGATCTAAAGAAAGTGGAAAGAGACACTAGAATGAATATATTACACAGGAGTCCCTAAAATTCCTTGCCTCTGCTTTCTCTATTAACTTGCAGTTTTATACTTGGAGTATTACTTGTAGTTTTATATGCCCTCTCTTCTTTTATCATGCCATGCGCTTTCCTTTTCTTTCTTGTTTTTTCAATTTAATCCTATTGTTTTTTTAGTAATTATTTGTTGCTGTAGATACAAGGCTCTTTGAGGACCATGGAACAGAGATGTGGAAGACACATGGCTCATCATATTCGATCTCCTGCAATCTCAGACAATCATGTGACTCATGTTTGGTCCAGAGGGACTAGAAAAGCATCTACTCTCCACATCACAAAATGAAAAATGATGAACTGTAGAGTAAGATGAAAAGCAATGCTGCTACACTGCCTCAGAAAGAAAGTAAAACAAACTTTATGAAATTATCAAAACCTCTCTTCCTATAGTACCGAGTGGTTGTTTGTTATGTAAATTGCCTCACTTTTGACCAGACAAAGGGAGAAGCTCCGTGCAAAAAGGCTCGACAGTGCTAATATGCAGTCTCCCCTTATTTAAGCTAGTAAAAGCTATAAAGTAACCCATATTATTATTATTTTCATCCTGAGCCATGTGTCCTAAAACTCTGTGAGAGCTTCTGAATTCTGATGTCTCATCTTTTTTGCTGAATCATTATTAAAAGTGAATTTTGAATATGTGGAAGAGTTGAACTTAACCTGATTGTGGCACTTCACAGACTGAAGCATTAGTTGGACAATGTGTGAAAAGCTTAGTTCACCTATTGTCACAAGTGATCTGGTACGCTACCAGGTGGCAAAATTTTCTGGCTATTTTATTAATTAGGATAGTAAAGATGTGGGTGACTGTGAAGAATTTCAGAAAAACATTGAAAAACTGAATGTCTGAGTGATAGAAAGGCAAGAAAATTTCAGAATCGAAATTTGTAAAATCATACATATGAGACAAACCAGCCAAATTTTTCTATAATAGGTTATATATTAGACTATAAAATCATAGAATCATAGAATAGGGCTGGAAAGGACCTTAAGATGTCTAGATCCAACCCCCCTGCCAGGGACAGGGACACCTCCCACTAAACCATGACACACAAGGCTATGTACAACCTGGCCTTGAACACTGCCAGCAATGGAATATTCACAACTTCCCTAGGCAACACATTCCAGTGCCTAACCACCCTAACAGTAAAGAATTTCTTCCTCAGATCCAATCTAAACTTTCTCTGTTTAAGCTTGAACCCGTTACCCCTTGTCCTATCACTACAGTCCCTCATGAAGAGTCCCTCCCCAGTATCGCTACAGGCCCCCTTCAGATACTGGAAGGCTGCTACGAGGTCTCCATGCAGCCTTCTCCAGGTTGAACAGACCCAACTCTATCATCCTATCTTCATAGGGGAGATGCTCCAGTCCCTTGATCATCCTCGTGGCCCTCTTCTGGACTTGTTCCAACGGTTCCATGTCCTTTTTATGTTGAGGACACCAGAACTGCACACAATGCTCCAAGTGTGGTCTCACGAGAGTAGAGGGGCAGGATCACCTCCCTCAACCTGCTGGTCACACTCCTTTTGATGCAGCCCAGGAAAATAGATACTGTAATGGATTGACATATTTATTACAAATTTTGAAAGACACTTTATGATTATAACAAATAGGTCTATTAGCTGAAGACTTGGTAAGAATCCAAAAAGGGAAAAAGAAAACAGACAAAGACAGAAGGAGAAAGAAAAAGAGAAAAAAACTAAACAGAGAACAAATCAGAAAAACATAATACTACAGAATAAATCGATTGCTTCTGCATCTTGAATACAATGTGCAAGCCTTCACATCTGAGAGGATATAGTAGGACAGGAACAAGTGTAGAGAAGATTCAGGACTAAACAGACAGCCTTCTTCAGTCTGCAAAAAGACAGCCCAGATGTACTGTCAGAGAGATTTATGAGGGGTATGAATATAAAACATTTGACAGTAACAAGAGGCATTAAAACAATGACGTTAAAACATTAAAACCTTCATAAGAGAGGTCAAAATGAAAAATGAAAGATAACATAGCACATAACTTCACATAACACTTAACTGAGTTATGAAACTCCTTTCCACAGAATGTTTTATGTACCAGAAATTTTTATTAATTGTAAATTGCCAGTGCCTCAGAGTGTTCCTGAGCCACAGATTGCTGCAGGGTTGGAGCATCTATGCTAGCTTTGTTAATTATGTTTTTCCTTTAGACAAGTGCCATCATCTGTTGCTGCAGACAGGATATTCAGCTAGAAGAGACTTGGCCTAAACCAATACAGATGTTTTTGTGTTTTCTGAGCACAGTAGCTCCTGAGTGCCAGATTAGCCTAAGACACCTCAATATCCAGAACTCCTGAAGCAGTGGCTACTGCAGAGGAGCTCTCTGTCTGACCTGCTCTTCTATCTAAGTCCCATACAGATGGGATGCTCTGAGCTACTGTACACACACGTAGACTTTATCAGTCAACTTGTTAACATATAGACAACTGGGTTGACATTGCCTAAGCGACGGACACAATATATGTGGTGCACGGTGTATTTACTCCTATTTCTGTGCAGAACTTTCCTGACAGATATACAGGCATCTTAGCCAACAATAAAAATAAATTAATTCATTTCAGAAATGGTTTACTATTCCTAGCCAAAAAGTTCATTTCTATCACAATATGGCACTCTAAAACACAAAGCAATTTTATTGAAAAAAAGTAATATAGTGTCTGTGTTCTTTACTGTATTTTAATGATAATTAATGAATGCCTCTCACAAAAAAAAAAAAACCTCTCAAAAAACCCCAAAACCAAACAAAAAAACACCACAAATTAAAGAGGAAAACATGTGCTGTGAGACACATCATCCAGTATATTCAGATTGGGTTTCAGTTTATTTCAGGAATTGTCATATGTCCCTTAATAAGATTTCTTAGATTATTTGACATATCTCAAATTCCATTTGACAGTCAGTATCTGAGGTGTGCTTTCTGAATTTTGGAAATATGCAATAGACAAATTGCATTTGCTGTTCAAGTTCAGACAAAACTGGAGAAGTACTGGTTGCTTTATTGAGTAAGCTAAAAAAAAAAGGTCATATGCTAGCAAAAGTTACAATTGAACTGATTTATCCTCATTTACCATCTGCATGCAATAAGTCTACAACTGGAAGATCTCATACTTTTGGGTCATTTCTTTTTTTGTTCAGATTCTATTTTCTGTCAAGCTGTTACTGTGAATGTAGACATTCTAGGACTTTGTCTTCCTTATGGATGTAAGTATTGCCTACCACCTTCTATTATTACTGTATTTTATGGATGGAACCCTCCATATGAGCCGGCATACTTCCACCAGAAACACGATTCTAATACAGCTTGGAAAAGGAAGCAAAACTTCACCAGAAGTTCAGTCCCTTTTGCTCAGAAGCGATGTGTTCATTGCAAACCAATGTGGTCTGCCCCTATTCAAGGTCATAATTTGCTGGGTATTGAAACTAAACCACTTTGCTTTGCCCTTTTCTCTGGGGCAAGAAGAGAAAGAAGGGAGGAAGAAGGTGCTCCAAAAGGAGATTACTATAAAAAAAAAAATTGGAGAGAAATAAAATAATATCAAAGCATTTCAGAGACATGACATCAGATTTCACACCCTGCAATGAACTCCTTGGTAAATAATTAGAGCTTAATTCCATATGTGGGAAAGGCATCCTTCATCTTGTGGTCAAAAGGTGACATCAGAACTTTAAATTATCATGGCCCTCTCTGGTAAAAATAAGAGAGGGCTTGTAATTTCCTTCACTGGATTTGCTTACTCAGGTAACTCAATATATTTAAAGGAAATATAATCCAGAGATGCTAATTTGTTTTCTCTCTATTCAGGAGCGTGTGTTGTAAATAATTTAGTTCCTTATTCCCACAAAGCTGAAATCACATACACAAAATGGTCACACACACACGGGTAAGGCAGCTGTGTGTCACTGCCTTTTAGCCTTCTTAGGTAACTATGTTGTTTGTTCAGTGTTGGAGTAGAGGAAGGAGTTTCAGCTGCAAATGAAAAAGAGGAGAAACTTCAGAAGGCAAGCTTAGAAGTGAAGTCATTTCCTCAGACTCACTTCCTTGTATTTTTAACCTACATCTATTCATTGAGGTGACTAGTGCTTCTGATTTCATTTCTTACCTTTCCATTCTCTAGAACTCAAAGCACAGTGCCTTAAGTGGTCATACTGATATTTATAGCTTATCTCTCTGATAGTGCAGTAGGAATCTTGTAGTAGTTTGAAGAGTTCAATACAATAGTGCGAAAGTACAAATGGTAAGTACAAATGATGTCAGATCAGAGGTCACTGTCATCAGGGAATCGGTTACTGCAGTGACAGAGAGAACTGCTTGGATTGACTGGGAATAAGAGTTAGGCACAAGTCAGCCTTTGTGACAAACAGGCTGATGAAAACTGGCTTAAGAAGGTTGAGAGAAACAAAACAGTGAAAGGGCAAATATTTCCATAGAGAAAAACATTAGATGCGTTGATAGAACATCAATCACTAGAACAAGACAACGCCCGTGGTAGCAAGGGTAAATCTGGCTGCTGCAAAAGTTGAAAGAGAATCAGTAATAGTGAATAAGAAGGTAATCTAGGAACACTGCTATTCTAATACTGTATTATTGTATTTAGTAATTATTACTGACACTGTGATGTACGTGACATTGACATATGAAGCCCTGATTTGTGTACAAATGAACTGTGAGCTACCTAATAAACTATTTGGGAAAAGATAATACACAAGAGCAGTGGAGAGCAATATTAGATAATACACAAGAGCAAAGGAGAGCAATATTAGAGTATTTAGGGAGGTAATAATCAATCAGTAGACTATTTTTTAGTGGCTCACAGAGATTTGGTAATGTCAAATTTAAAAAAAACAAAGACAGGCAGAAGACTGACTAAATTGGAAGTATGATGACAAAGCAGAAATTTTGCAACTACATTACCTGAGTGCTTATCTCTTTTTAAAATCCATTTCTGTTGTACTTACTTTTAATACCTCAAATCAAATAAAAGGATGCCTGAAGGGCATTACTAAAACAAATAAAAGCATTCGATTTCTTTGATTTCTTACTTTGCTGCCACATGTAATCTTGCATGTTGTGTGTAATCTTAACTCAATTCCTCCTTTGTCGTTGTTAAACAATATAGTAACTACTACTCTGTGATTTTATTTATTTGTATAATGTATTTAATAAGCCATGGCTTTGGGGGTGGATGTCCTTCATCAAGCTGATTAGGATGAGGGATAATATAACAAAACATCATATTGCAAAAGAGTTTGTTTAGGTAATGATGTGATGACTCAGCTAAATATTCATAGATGTTTCTTACTTAAGAGGATACCAGAAACAGAAATAGCTATTTGTTTTTTTTGGGCAAATTTTTGTTCGGCAAAAAGTACATTGTGATATTAGTCATGGATCCAAAATAAAGTATATATCCAATAGGTTACAGTAATATTAGTGAATTGAAAACTGTAAATTTGGCATTAAATCACACTGATGATAATTCCAGATACTACAGTCCTATCTGAAGCATGTTGAGAAGACAAGTTCACCAATTACAGTTACTTGTTCTGAATTAAAATGTTTTCACAGATAAAGTGCTTCATTTTCTGGTCTCCATTTAGTTAGCATATAATCTAAAAAAAAAATTGTATAGCTCATGTCCTCTTAAAAGATAATATTTATATATTGATGTATTTTCCAGATTTTTTAAATATAGTATTTCCCGAACATTACTGTGTCAGAGGTACAAAAAATGGCTGAGAATCATAGAATCATAGAATAGTTAGTGTTGGAAGGGATCTTAAGATCATCTAGTTCCAACCCCACTGCCAGGGGCAGGGACACCTCACACTAAACCATGTCACACAAGGCTATGTCCAACCTGGCCTTGAACACCGCCAGTGATGGAACATTCACAACTTCCCTAGGCAACACATTCCAGTGCCTAACCACCCTAACAGTAAAGAATTTCTTCCTCAGATCCAATC